>APFE030042565.1:49822-60392 GCA_000404065.3 Pinus taeda | reverse complement strand
TGGTCATCCTTAAACCATCACAGGTTGAGACTTCCCTTTTCAGGTTGAAGTTCTCACTTTTATGCGAGGTGAGACCTCCCTTTATTGGTTGAAGGTTTCCCTCTTAAAAACAATAAGAGCACTTCCTCTAGCAAAAGACTTCAGCTTCTTGCCAGTTTTGGAAGAGTTCCCAGAACTGCACTAAGCGTTCCAGTGTTGGTGGTCATCCTTAAACCACCGCCCTTTATACCAACATTTCATAGAGCACATTCAGCCTAGTGTTGCCATGCATTTTTGCACATTTTGTATTTCAGCTCTCTTCATGGACTCATACATAACCCTTCAGATTAAGGGGGGGAATGTTGGACACCAAATCCTCAATGGATTAGTGTGGAAGCCAAATAGACAAAGTAGTCCAAGAGACCTTGGGATGTGGAACCCAACGGTCACAACAATGTATTATAAATGTATATCTCTTGTTAATAAAAATTGTACTCTCATGATTTATCATTCATATTGTTCTTGCTCCCATGTGTGTTTAACAACAACCTTTACCCATTCCAAGCCAACATTGGGAGGAGGTTTCAATGGATTTTATCACAGGTTTACCCAAGTCAGAAGGAAAGAGTGTCATCATGGTGGTAGTTGAAAAACTTACCAAGTATGCACACTTTTGTGCATTATCACATCCATTTAAAGCCAGTACAGTTGCTATTGCATTTATGGAAACAATTCAAAAGCTACATGGAAACCCAAAGATTATTGTAAGTGACAGAGATCCCATTTTCACTGGAAATTTTTTAACATAATCATTTTCTTGTCTTGGTACTCAGTTAGTTCATAGCTCATCTTATCATCCTCAATCTGATGGGAAAACTGAGATAGTAAACAAATGTTTGGAAGGATATCTTCGTTGCTTTGTATCTGATAAACAAACACAATGGGTCAAATGATTGCCTTTGGCTAAATGGTGGTATAACACTTCCTTCCATATTGCAGCAAAAATGACCCCATTTATGGCAATTTATGGATATCAACCACCATCCATCACATCATATTTAAGAGAAAATTCTAAGGTTCAAGCAATGGAACATCACATCGAGCATCAACAACAAGTTCTCCAACTCTTAAAGGATAACCTCGTGTTGGCGCAGAATAAAATGAAACAACAGGCAGATCAACATCGCAGCGAAAGAAGTTTTGATGTAGGTGACTGAGTATTCCTACGTCTACAACCATATAAACAAATGTCCCTCAAGCAAGCTAAGAAGGATAATAATTTATCACCAAAGTATTATGGTCCGTACAAAGTGTTGCAAAAGATTGGTACTATGGCATACAAATTGGATCTTCCTACAACTTCTTGAGTACACCCAATTTTCCATGTTTCATGTTTAAAGGCGGTTATAGGCGACAAGCTCCCAGTTCAAACAATATTGCTAGAACTTGATGAGGAAGGAAAAATTATATTGGAATCTGAAGCAATTATAGAAACAAGAACTCGACAGCTACGAAATCAATCAATTTCGGAGCATCTCATCAAGTGGAAGAACTTATCCGCTGAAGATTCCACATGGGAGGATGAGAATTTAATACAGAAGTATCCATAACTACTCAAGCGTTGAGGACAACACTTTTTTGAAGGAGAGGGGCATGTCGGGTCCCTATAATACCAGTGATCCCCCCATTACTATTGTAGTTGTATCCCTTAATTATATTGTTGTGCCCCTATTGTCCCCATATTGTTATTATTGTGCCCCATAGAATCCCTCTATTGTTATTTTTGTGCCTTTATATTATTATTGTTAGGTCGGCTTGGTTATATTGTTACCCCTTAGATTCATATATATAGAAAGAAGGTTTTGTCATTTGAATCATCCAAGAATTGTTCATTTGTGTAATGGAAAGGAGGTTGCCCCCTCGAAGCGGCTGAATTCTAAGGCGCTGATCTATCTTTTATATATTTTTTTGAGCTTGTTTCATAACAATATCGAACCAAATGATATTTTATGTTGGTATGTTTGGTTTGATCATGGAATTTGGAATTCTTGGCCAACTTAATTGTAGAAGTATTGTCAATCAGAAGGGGAGTAGAGTTCACTTATTTCTCCTACAAGTATTCAAGAATTTTCCTCAACTACACAATCTCCTTTGTTGTTTCTATAGTTGCCACATATTCTGCCTTTATCATGGAAATTGTTGGAACTAGTTGTATGTGTGACCTCCAGGAGACAACTCCTAATCCAAGACTCATAAGATAGCCTGAAGTAGACATACCATTTTCCTTATCTTCATCAAAGTCTAAATCATATCCAATCAAGTTAAAGTTATCCACTTCTTAATATTTGAGTCCAAAGTCTTGATTTCCTTTCAAATATTGTAAAAATCTTTTTGTAGTAGACCAATGTCCTTCACAAGGCTTTTGCATGACTCTAGAAAGGATTCCAACAACAAATGAAATATATGGTCTAGTAGTCGTAAGGTAGATAAGACTTCCCATAAGTTGTCTATCCTCATATTCATTTCCTTCTTTAGATCTGAGCTTCAGATTTTGTTCCATCGGGGTAGACAAATGGTTGCATTTAGATGTGCCAAACTTTTTCAACAATTCTCCAATGTACTTCTTTTGAGAAAGGAATATATACCTTGGATGTTGGGTTACTTCAATTCCCAAGTAGTAGTGAAGGTGTCCCAAATCTATCATCTCAAATCCTTTCTTCAACTCTTTCTTTATGGATGCAATATAGTTTTCATTTGTTCAACAAATCATCTAAATATACCACAAGATAGATAATATGTTTGGCAATTTTCTTGACAAATAAAGTTGCATCATCAAGATTAAAGTGTTTGAAATTTAATTTCAAAAGATGCTCAGTAAACTTTTCAAACAAGGTCTGTGATGCTTGTTTTAAGCTATATAAGGATTTGATGAGTTTGCATACTGTTTGTTCTTATCCCTTCACAACAAAACTTTATGTTTGAGCCATGAAAACAATTTGTTTCAAGCCTCCATTCAAGAAAGCAGTCTTCATGTCCATTTGGTGAACTTTCTATCCATTCTAAGCTGCCAAGGCAAGGAGAGTTGGATGGTGGCCCATTTTGTTGTAGGGGAAAAGGTATCTTCATAATTGACACCTTCTTTTTGTGCAAATCCTTTTGCACGAGCCTTGCTTTGTGTTTTTCAAGTGAGCCATCTAATTTTTGTGTGTTCTTCTAGACCCACTTATAGCCATTTGATTTCATTCCAAATGGAGGGTCCACCATCTTCCATGTTCCATTCTTTATGAGAGCGTCGTACTCCTTTCGCATTGCTTCTTTTCATTCATCATGAGAAGTAACTTCTTTAAACGAAGGTGATTCAAAGTTAGTAAGCAAATTCAATTCAAAATTGTATGAAACATCTATATCATCAACTAATTCAAAATTATTTACATCACCTCCATCTTGTCTATGGGAACTTACGGTTCCTATCTTTCCTACCTCATCAGGATGAACGCTTTTTAAGTGTTTTGGTGATCCATTTTGGTGGACCTTTATGGGATGGTCCAAGTTGATCCATTGATTGAGATGGGGCTAGCTCTAGATACATCCTTCCAATCCTCTCAATCATACCACTTAAATAGTCTTCCTGATATGGAGAAGTGGTCAGAACTTTATGAGGGGAAGGTAATGCTTCAGAAGGAGATTCCATAGATTGGTCCAAGATAGGGATCTCCCCTTCAAGATGTGGAATCTCATGATAAGTTTTTGCATGATTGGGTCTATCCAAATGGTCAAGTCGCCACTCAACAATGTTGTCAGTCTTGGAAGATTCAAGAAAAAGCACATTTATAGACAAAACAAACTTCTTATTTACCTCATCATAAAGACAATATGGTTTGGTGGTATTTGAATACCCCAAGAAGACGTATTTCCAATTCTGACTCCTTGAATAAAGCTTGCTTCTTTATTCCTTAGGGATCAAGGCATAACATGTGAACCAAAGATCCTGAGATACCTTATCAAAGGAAAGTGGTCACACCACATTTCATAAGGAGTCTTATATCTAAGAGCATGAGATGGACATTTGTTTTGACATACTCTGCATATAGAATTACATCATCCCAAAACATCAATGTCACATTTTTTAAAAACATCACTGAGAAAACCATATTTAAGATAGCCTTGTTCATTCTTTCAGCTACACCATTTTGTTGAGGATTGTATGAAACAATTGTTTGATGTTGAATCCCATGTTGCAAAGATAGTTTCCAAGTTCACTAGTAGTATTTTTTTTCCATTATCAATACGAAGGGAGACAATCTGTGATTGTGCATAATTTTCAATCCATGCATGAAAATTTATGAAAGTTTCAAAAGCTTCTAATTTACTTTTCAACAAGTATATCCAACACATCTTGAGTCATCATATATCTATTGCCATTTGCAGAAGGAATATGCATAGGTCCATAGAAATCATAACGAATTAATGCAATATTTCTACATGCTCTGGAAGTAGAATAATGAAATGGTTGTTTGCTATGTTTTCTAAGGATGCAAGCATCACATTGCTTCAGTTTCCTTAGAATGGTTGGTAAACTAGAAGCGCTATTCTTTTTCAACAAATGAACATTGTCATAATTAAGATGTACACATATTGCATGACATAAAAGACTGGATGGAAATGTACCTTCATTGTACTAAGAAATACATGCAAAGTTTTGTGAATGAGCACATGTTCCTTGCAGCTTTAGTAGTCTTTCCACCTCTACTCCAGTCATGACAACTATGTTTTCATATGCTTTCCTTATCTCTACTTTGACATCAACCATATGAATAGAGTAGCCTTATTGGCGAATGTGAACAAGAGGCAATAGGTTTCTCCACAACTATGGAAGGTAGAGAGCACCGTAAAGAAGAAAATTAGGAAGTCCAAGCAGTTTAAGGTTGATTGTGCCAAGTCTAGATGCCTTGATACTTGACTTGTCTGCAAAAGACAATGCTCAGTCTACATTGCCACTAAGGTCTTCAAATAAGTCTTTTTGAAAGGTCATATGGTAGGTTGCACGTCTATCAAAAAGCCATGCATCTCTCCAAGAAGAAAATGAAGTATGAAACAAATCTTCAATTACTCAAATATTGCAATGGGAAACAATATAATGAGCAAATTCATGTGCTTTACCTTTAGGTGGATTTGATTTTTTACCTTTATCTTCTTTCTAGTTTAGAATATCTTTGATTCTCTCTTAAGGGATTCTGCATGTTGCTGCATCATGTCCATCTTTGTTGTAGTGAATGCATTGAAGATAAAATCTTTCTCCTTGATGGTGTTTATCGGCCTCCCTCTGAAGTTCTTTCTTCCATGTCCTCTTCTGCTACCACTAGGAGAATCATGTGATTGATTCTTCCATTTCTAAGTAAGGAACACTACTTCTTTGAGGGACTCAGTTGTTGTCTTCCTCTTCCCTAAAGTTTTTCTCATTCTACAAAGTTTTCCACCAAGGTGTCAAAAGCAATGGCCTTGAGTTTCCCACTAGCTTGTAGGGATTCAAGATAGCAAGAGTATGTAGGATAGAGGGCCTTGACAAAGGTTGTGAGAGGAATGTCCATCTTAACTCCAGTGGCATCTACATCATGCATGATGGCTCTAATCTCTAAGGCTATGGCCAAGGGATCATCATCTTTCAGCTTAAGGTTGAAGAGTTTGAACATCAACTAAACAACCTTTAATTTTGAGTGTGAGTCATATAGACATTTCAAAAATTTCAATGCACGAAAAGAACTAGTAATTGAAACCATATGATGACTCACCTATTAACTTACAGAAGCTTTAATCAAGGCATAAGCTTTGTTGTCCTTGTTATCCAAAATTGTTATTCCTTTGTCTACTGTGGGCTTGGCAGGCACATTTTCATCCTCTCCTTCATAGGCTCCTTTCCATAAGTCACTAAAAATGAGGGTATGCCTGATCTTTCTTAACCATTCTTAGTAGTTTCCCATGTCAGTCAATACCACTCCAATAATGGAGATGAGGGAGTACATCTTTACCAGTTGTTTTGAGTAACTTAGTGAAGTTGATCCAAGCTTTCAATAATGTGCTCGAAAAAGTGCATAATGCACAAGCATTGAGGCATATGTGAGTGTTGTACATGATGGTACCAATTTGTCTGCTAGATGTGAACATTGTATGTGAATTTGAAAGTTGTATGTTACCCTACCACAATACCTAAGTCCAACAGAACGTGGTCACCCATGTTCTGAGCACCTAGACCATGGCCATAATTGTTGGGTACTAAGAGATTACCAATCAAATTCTAGGGTGTACAATTTGCACAGTTCATCGAGCGATGACACCATCACGTTTAATTTCACTATAATTGCAGTTATGTGCATGTGGGTCTTCAGAGAGAAAGAAAGGTTTTGATTGCTTTGTGTTGTTATAGAAAGAAGAGTTGCGAGGAAATGGAATGGAAGGAAGGAAATAATGCCTGCATTCTAAGGAGTAGGACAAACTATAAAATATAAGAGGTGGACTGGATGAGAGCGTATTGAAGGATGTCAGGGTGATATTTTCAATATTCACCGATAGAGGGAGCCTCTCCCCACTACAACTCAATGTCCATGTCCATGTGAAACCTTGTCATGCCCCAAGATCACGAAAGTAGCAACAATAGCAACCAGAACTTGACAAAATTGTTTCCCAAGCATGGGGCGTGCAACAAGGAAACGATCAAACACCATGTCATAGGTGCACAACAAGGAAACGACTAAGCACACTAGACATGTGCATTAGGTAGTCACGGTTGCTTAAGCCAAAAAAGCAAACTCTCAAGCTAGACAAGCTGAACCAATGACAAAGAGAGGAGTTACACTATGTAGGGAAGAAATTCCTAAATTTGGCTTTGATACCATGTCAGGCTAGGATGGTAACTCCCAAATTTGAATTACTTTTACATTGATGAGAATAGACTTATATAACATACAAGAGTGACCCTTTCTTGACGTCCTTGTTTCTCTCCTTCTCGATGACTTTCTTACCCACTAGGCATATTGAAAGAAGACTCATACTGATATTTACCTCCATGCCAACTCTCACCATCATCTTGGTCAAAAGTTTGTTGTTCCTAAAACCCTTATTACTCGTGCCATTCATATTTTCTTCCTCTCAAATTTTGTCCAATGAAAAAACCCATCTCACCAAAACCCTTAAAGCTAATGGTTACTACTCCTCCCAGATAAAAATGCATTCCATTATGTTCTCCACGACTCATCCCAAAATCCTTACCAACAATCCACCCTTAGCCAAAGTCTCCCTTCCTTGCATTTAGGGAGTTACCGATCATATCTCCAAAATCCTTTCTAAAACGAACCTTAAAACTTTGTTCAAACCTCATACAACCCTTAGTCATCTCTTCAAGTCATCCAAAGACAAGAATGACCCTATGCTTGGCCCTGGAGTTTATGAGATCCCTTGCTCCTGCAGTATGTCTTACATAACGCAAACCGGTAGATCCTTCAAAGCCTTCCTTAAAGAACGCATGGTTAACACCTACCATAACTAAATCACTAAATTTGTCATTGTTCAACACTCCCACAATACCAAACATTTGATTTGTGTTGATAAAACCAAAATCTTAGCCTCTGCCCCCTTCCACTTTAACTGCATCATAAGGAAGCTATTAAAATCGAAAAGCACCCTAACACCTTCAATCAAGAAGATGGATATCAATTGAGCTATTCTTGGAAACCTACCATACATTTTTTGTCCTCTAATCCTAAACAACTTAACTCTATTGTGAGACCTAAACATTATTAGTGTTCCCCCCCCTCACCTTATTCTTGATCCTCTATGTTACTCTTTGTCACCTTTTTAATTTAATATTGTCTCCTTTTTAATTCTTTTTAATTTTAATCCATTTTTTAATTTTAATTCTTCGTTATTCTATTTTAATTATAGTCTATCATATCTAAATTTTAATAATGGTATGTTTCTATATATTCTAAATTAATCAACATTTTTTTAATAAATTTAAATTAAGTAATATCCCGCTTCTTATTAGGTTTTAATTATTATTTTTATCATATTTAGTTCTTCCTTGACCATTTTTACTATTCTTTTTATCTAATATTTTTTAATACTAAATTAACAGTTTTAATTTTTTACTTATATTAGTTTTTAATCATATAGATTTAATGTAACTTTTAATTTTTTATATTATAAATTAATAACGTTCACATCCTCTCTCCTTTCCCAGCGATCATTTATTCTTGATCCTAAACCTATCCTCCTCTCTCTCTTTTTTTTGTCAAAAAAAAAAAATCGATTTTTTCATTATAAAATGGAAATTACATTATGTTTATGCATCTATGTGCATTCAAAATTTGGTCGAAAACCAGGAAAAACATAGAAAAAAAGGGCTTGAACCATGTCCATATCAATCCAAATAAAGGCCAACATACAAGGAAATATACATAATATAGCAACATTAATTACATTTAAGTATAACTATATTAATATAGTACATTATATATATATATTAGATATATATTATATATAATTATATATATAGTATGGTATTATAATATTATATTAATTAATTAATTAAAAAAAAATTATATCCAATCTGGTTAATGCTCTAACAGATGACCATCTATGAATGGCCTATGGTAATATTCTGAAGTATTCTCACTTAACTGCTCATAGATTTTCCAAATGCCAAGATCCTGCAAAGCGCCTGCTTTAGATAAGGAATTTGCTTTGGAGTTTCTTTCCCTATAAATATGATGACATGAGACCAGATCAAAAACTCGTTTTAGTTGTAGTATCAATTCAAGGATGGGAATCAATGTGGGCATGTGATGTCTTTGAATCTCATTAAATTGATTTGTAACAATCACCGAGTCACCAAAGATATGTAATGAAAGACATTCTTTCTCAATAGCAAATAGAAGAAGAAGCTTGAGACTAAATACTGCGCTCCCACCCCCCACACATCATCTACCGACCAACTAAAGATGCCCATATAAATATGCTTATGGATAAGACTGATCAACTTATTTAGCATATATATTGCGTGGAATATGTATAGACTCTGAAGATGGAAGAAGAGAGAAGGAAACAGTGGTTTGAGTGGCCACTCTGTCGGGAATCGTAGACTTTTCAAACCCTAAACCTATTCTTATTCTACTTTAATATAATATTTATTTTAGTTTAATATCTTTTGATTTATTCTCGGGAAGGTTGGAGCGGGAGGGGTGATTTTTAACGTCAAAGAAAAATATGAAATAAAGTTTTATTGCGGACTTGGGAAAGCCTTGAACAATCAAGCCAAAGTGCTCTCACTCTGGCAAGGCCTAAAGATCAACATCTCTAAAGGCATCAGGAAATTGATCATTGTAGGTGATTCAATTGTGGTTATCCAAAAATGCATGTCTTTCCTGGAATGAATACCTTCTTGACTTAGAAACCTTTCCATTGATCATAAGGATAATGTATCTTCTCAGAAAATTAGAAGATTACAAAAATTCTCATGTTAAAAGAGCAAATAACCATTTGGCGGATATCCAAGCCAATAAGGGAGTGGAATTATAGCAAGGAACCTTACTCATTGATCAACATAGTGTTAGATGTCATGTCCCTTAATTAAAACAATAATCGTAATCCATATGGATCACAGCTGGAGCACAGGAATTAACGAGGAACAACAGGACATTAAATATGGTAACATCATGAGGATACGAAGGAGTTCCTTGGGAGAGGACGACAATAGATGTGCATTAAAGAGCAAGTGGGCGCAGGGGAGTAAGGCGATCATGTTACAAGACAAGTGGGATCTCTGGCCTTGGTTAATAAATGGAACTTCAGGTGAGTGCAGTCTCAGTACCATCATGGTTCGAGTCGATAGGAAATTAGCGATGATGGAGAGGGTGGAAGGTGGCTTGTCTATGTTGTAGAAAAGAAATGCATTTACACTTGATAATATGGGAGGGAATTTCGGTAAGGAGCAGGTGATTATATATAGTAGTTGGTTGAAGCAGGTCAATCATCGAATTATTCTGGTGTAGGGGAGAATTGCAAAAAAGATGGCTCCTACAAGAAATGGAAGTGAGAATGATGTAGAGGAGCTCAGACACAGCGGGAGTGTTACGAAAATGGTTGATAGCTCATGCAAGCAGGTTTTTAAGGAGATTGTTAAGGAGATTAATGAAAACATGACTGTTGTGTTTTCCCAGTTATTTGGTCTTGGGAAGGACATGGAGTTGATTCAAAATTCAATGGAACACTTGAACACTGGTGTATTGAATCTGAAACATAAAGTGGATAATATTGAACTGCGAGTGGAGTCGACCACTGTGGGGGTTCTGAAGGAGGTATTTGGGCTTTGTGATGGCTCTGCTCCAATGGCAGAGGGAAACACCGATGTTGCAAGACAAGAACTGGAACTTGGTGCTGGTAGGAGCATGAAACTGGGCATGCCATTTGAGGTAACTCAGGAGGAATTTGAGCTTGGAAGTTGCGGATATCTATTGTTTTATAATTATAGTTTTATGTTTTGTTAGATGGTAAAGTATTGTGGAGTTTTACGAAAAATCTATAGTCTGAAAAATGTAAA
>APFE030042565.1:0-49812 GCA_000404065.3 Pinus taeda | reverse complement strand
TTTATGCGGGGTGAGGCCTCCCTTTTATGGTTGAAGGTTTCCCTCTTTAAAACAATAGGATCACTTCCTCTAGCAGAAAACTTCAGTTTCCTGCCAGTTTTGGAAGAGTTCTGGGAACTGCACTAAGTGTTCCAGTGTTGGTGGCCATCCTTAAACCACCGCCCTTTATACCAACATTTCAGAGAGCACATTCAGCCTAGTGCTGCCATGCATTTTTTGCACATTTTGTATTACGGCTCTCTTCTTGGACTCATGCATAACCCTTCGGATTAAGGGGGGGAATGTTGGACACCTAATCCTCAATGGGTTAGTGTGGAAGTCAAATGGACAAAAGGAGTCCAAGAGACCTTGGGATGTGAATCCCAACGGTCACATAATGTACTATAAATGTATATCAATTGTTAATAAAAATTGTATAGCACGTTTTATCTTTCATATCTCTCTTGCTGTCCATGTGTGTTTAACACATGCATCTCGCACCGTTGCACCCTCCTCTGTGCTACCCTGCATTGTGCAACACACTTGTACCTCTTGCATTGCTGCAGCCTGCATGCTCTGCACTGTCCTAGGATTCCCTACACTGTAGCTTTATTTGTCACTCCATCCGCATCTGTCTCTACCCAATTAGTCAGTTCTTGCTACTCCACGTCGGGGCTCCCATAGCAAGGTCTCATCCAAGAGGTTGGGTACCTCAAGGATCCTGCCCCTTCTCCTTGGGACGATCACTCCACATCACCCCACCTCCTACCTGGAGGTATGGTTGCATGTGATCCCTTTGCCCACATGGCTTGAATTTTCCCCCTACTAGAGGTCTCTATGTGAGTAGATGTCTCTACTCGATCTCCACTCAACTTCCCCTGTTGTGGCTACTCCACAACCTCCTGAGCTGCTGCACCAATTGTGGCTCCTCCAGAATCGTCTAAGACTTCTTCTGGCACTGCATGTTGAGAGGTAATATACCCTCCTTCTCAACCACTAAGTTCCCATCAGTTGCCTTACTACTCAAGGCTTTGCATGCATCTTGAACCTCAAGAGCATACAGGTTCTTAACCCGTGAACCAATCCACTTCACCTGTCTACTAATGATGTGTCTAAGGAAAACCTTTCGCTTACTGAAGACTACATCATAGCCTCTGTCTTCTAGCATCGCAATCAACACCAAGTTTCTCTTCAGTCCTGGTACATACTTGACATCAGTCAAGGTAAGCGAGCTCCATGCTCCCTCTAAAGAATAATTGTGCCTACGCCTGAGACACTATACTTTTCATCATTACCCATCATTATTAGTATCTGGAGATCTTTCTCCTCCAAAGTACTAAACAAAATCTTGTCATTGGTCATGTGGAAAGAAGCTCCACTGTCAAGAAACCAACCACTTCCCACCATGGATGAAACCATGCATGCGAAGAGTGTGAAATCTAACTCAAACTGTGAAACCTTCAGATCCTTCCCCAGATCCCCTCTTGGATTTCCTCTGTGGACAATTTGCAGCATAGTGGTGCACCTCATGACAACGAAAGCATCGCACATTCGATTTGTCAACCTTCTTCCCACCATTAGAAGAACTGGATTTGGAAAGAGAAACCTTCTCCTTCCCCTTCTTTTCCTTACTCGCTAAGGCACAGTTCTCCTCATCCTCCATGGATGAAGAACCGTCTATGGTGCTCCGTCTGATCTCCTCCTGCATCAAATCCAACCATAATCATTCCCAATCTGGCAGTTTCTCCCTTCCATTAACTGAGTCCTGGTAGCTATTCCAGCTCTTAGGAAGGCCAAGGAGTGCTAGACTCACCATATCATCATCAATTGTCACGACCCCTACACTTGCAAGCTCATCCCTGCATGTGATGAGCTTGGTCAGATACATAGAGATCGTCTCATCCTTTTCACACTTGATATTTCAAAGTTTGTCCTTCAATGCCAACTTCCTCTGATCTTTATTATTCTGATATAAATCTTTCAATGTTTTCCACATTGCAAACGGAGTCTCCTTCACATGGAGGCTTGATACAATGTGATCTTGAACTTCCGCCAAGAGACTTCTCCTAGCTCTAGCCACACACTTCTTCCATTCCGCCAGTTGAGTAGCGTCGGTAGGCTTAGGGACTTCTTGATCAATGAAGTCCTTAAGGTCGTTATCTTCCAATATTTCCTCCATGCGATCCTTCCAAGCTATATAATTTGAGTTGCCATCAAGGGCATACTCAAGCCTCAAACCATAGAACGCCATCGGTGAAATAGATGTGATAAGAACTTGAGATCTATATCCCAAATAATAAACTTCAAATTCCTTCTTGTATATTGTTCTTCCTTGATAACCTATGCTCTGATACCATGTGTAGAATTTTCTCTACAAATCAGCTAGCTCACTGATATCATGTAGAAATTTCACCTACAGATCAAACTGATATATGCAATGTACTAAAGCATAATAGATCTACATCTACCATAAACTTTGTGGAAGCTTAATCAACCATGAGAAACATCAAGCATGAACACATATAACTGATAAGAAGGAATTAATCACACATAACATAGAATATATCATTGGAGAAAGCACCAGCATAAAACCCCAACACTGTATTATCAATCAAGTGGAAATCCTCAACAACATACAAAAAGAATCAACTCAAAAGTTATCCTGCTTTCTCTATACTCTGATGATAAAGCTCATGGACTTCCTAGCCCTGTATATAAAGGTTGCACCTCAAGTCCAAGCTCCTATTTCCTTGCATAGTTCTGATTGGGGTCCAATTACAAAACACATGTAAATTGGCCTGATCATACATGTTGTCACCTCTAGTCCAACTACGCAGCCATAGAAGGAAGAAGCTTCCTTCCCCATGCAAGGAATAATTACTATAAATATCCTAGCATCTGATAGTACACTGTCCCACATCTAATCTCAAATGGGTCTCTGACAGAACTGACATGCATCAGTTATCCATGAGTGGATACACAGTTATCTAAAAATAATAGTTGTCACATGCATGCAAGCATCAACAAACTATATCTCATTAATTTAACAACTTGTTAAATTAATCTAACTGAACTTGACTAAGTTAAACTAAGTCAACTGATCCTCTCAATATATAACTCATCCTTAATTCCTCAATCAGTGGAGTAGATCAAGGACACATTCCCCAATTAGTGGAGAAATAATTGCATGTTCTCACAAAGACTTCAAGTTTGCTTTTCCTTAACTAATTAACTCAGGGAATATTAATTAATTAATATTCCAAACTGTTGGTAAGACCAATTCTAATTTACTTGCTATAGATAGACCAGGTATTGTTATAAATAGGAAGGGACCCATAAATGCTATTTTTAGAAGATGTTATTTTTAGTAGTTTCACCTCTCACCCAAGGTGGCCAAAATGCTCATTAGCCAAACTGCTATTTTAGAAGTGTTATTTTTAGCAGTTCTCTATAATACCTCATCCCACCCAACTAAGAAAGCAATACAAAGGCCATGACAATGTATAAAAGCTACAACAATATAACTACTCAATAATAGCAAGATACAATAACCTTTGTAAGACACAACCAATATCGTCTCATTTCCCTATCTCATCAACCTCAAAAATATTTCCAACATCAAGGCCTAGAAATAACAATACAAATCAATGCTCTCACTATTATATTTGTTAGAAAATCAGCAAGGCTGAAATATTTTCTTATATAGATAATTACATGTGATTCTTTTATCTTTATTTTCTTCTTTTGCTTTTAGCTCATTAAGCAATTATCAAAGAAATAACACAAAGACACCAGATGTAGGGAGACCGCCATAGCAAAACCCCTATCTAGGGGAAAACCCAATAAACAATTCTTCCTTCAATAGTTTCACGAGATAATACAAGACTTTTGACCTAGACAAATACTTCCTCCACACAAAATAAGGCATCACTTCCTCCTTGCAGATGAATACCCTTCAAGAGCAACTTCGACCTAACAGCGGCAACTTGCAATAGCAGCTTCAACCCAGAAACTATTAGTAGCAGCAGCAATAGTAGCTTCGACTAAATAAATAAAGACTTCAGTCTCCCTAAATACTCCACTTGAGTGAGCGATAGATGGCCCAAAATTTTGATCTTGATGTCTTCTTTCTTCCCTCAAAAATTTGCACCCTTTTTCTATCCCTTTTCCATCTCTTTTCCAACTTCACACTTCCCAGCTTCTTGCTTCTGGATATCGAACTTATGAGAGAGAGAGAGTGAATTTTCCAAATGAATTGGAACTACGTTGTATAGATAGCCTTGCAATGAGGTTAAATTGTGCTTCTTGAAGCCAACATGATCTCTTTAAGGCCGACTTGGTGTGGAGGGGAAAAATGGTATATTTGACTCAATATTAATTCTTTTTACATGATTCAAAAGCCCAAGAAGGGTGTCTTTTAATGGAAAATGAATCTAATTACTCAAAATAAATCCTAGAAGTCCTCAATGGGGACTTTGACCTAAAACAAGATGACCCAAATATGAAACCCATGCTTTAATAAGTCATAATAATAATAATAATAATATTTTCTTCATTCTTTTAATAAATACATTTCATTGTGACTCGAATACATTTATGAAGACCGAACCTAGTTACATATTTCAACACTCCCTCTTAACTAGGGAGGTATTCATAAGTACAAGTACAAGGAAGATCTCAAAACACATGAACCATGACAAATTTAAGCACTACAATGCCATGGATGAGATTCCTGACCAGGGTAATCTATCCAAGGTCTTCCAACAGTTTAGGAACTCATGATGCCATGGACTAGATTCCCTACTAGGGTAATCGATCCAGGTGGGACTAATATGGAGTAAATCTTTCAGCCTCTCTAGGTACCATCAAGCTTACTTGCTAACCATCAACCTAGGTATCTAGGTGTGTATCTGAGGTCATAGCTCTATGACTAATGCCACCCTCCCTAGTTCTGGATCTATACATCAACACAAAGTTTCGTCCAAATGTCCTCCCGTGAAATGTGTCTTACACACAAAGCCTCAACACCCTCGATTATTTCAATTGGTAACAGATCCTCGTCAATCAAACAGATCAGTAACAAATCTCTCTCATGTAACTAATAGGCTGTCAAACCTATGAGAGATTTACCTGTACAAACACAACCCCAATCAGTAACAAACTTTCAAATGTACAAAAGTAACTACAAACTTCTGAGGTTTTCCAGACACTTAATGTTGCTTCTCAGCTTATCATTGTAGGACATCCAAATGAATCTTTACAAAAGATTCCTTAATCATACATCTTCCTTTCCTACTTTACATGTAGCAACAAATAGATCCTGCTTTTCTTATCTCAGTATAATTCATTCTCCAATTTATTCTTTCAAGGTCTTCATCATGATTATGATATGCCCTCCCTCTCAACTAGGGAGATTCCTTTCATCAAGCTCCCTCTTAACTTAGGGAGATTCCTTTCATCCAAGCTCCCTCTTAACTTAGGGAGCTCTACTTCCTTTTTACGACATCATAGAATCTTTCATGGCTTCTATCATTCTTATGACCATCATCATTCATAAATTTCTTCATCATTATTATCATATCAACTTTACTTACGAGCATCTTCACTATTTTGAAGATTATGTACCTGTACAACTTAGATAGCAAATGCAAACAAGTCTATATAGAACAATGAAGTTACTTATATCATAATAGAATAATGGAAGCATTCGACATTAGACATCAAATACCTAAACATAGTTAGGTTCACATACTTTTATACTTTAACTATATGCCAAGGTTTTTTCATAAACCCTAGATTTCATCATCAAGACTTCGAGTACCTTAATCAAGATAACAAGATTTATTATATCTAAGGCTTCAATATTTCTTCCAGAGGTATGACATACCCAACTACAAAATATCGCAAAGCTTAGAAGAAATTCAAATAAATATAGTTCGACAATGCATCTAACAACTTTAAAACTCATATGTTAGACTTCCACTAGGATTTCGTTACAAAACCCTAGACTTCACAAATACAATCATCCTCGAGAATTAAACTTCGACTAGAGATTAGTTCCAAACCCTAAGACTCATGAGCATCAACAATTATGTTAATACAAACATCCAGGATTCCATCATCATGCACAAGCATATCATAACATGTGTTAGTCAAGCCCAATGACACAAATATCAATATATTAAAGTTATACATATAACAAACTTGATCAAACTAGGGTTTCGATCGGAAAAACACATGTATACCTAAGATTTCATTCCCAAGACATTATCTAAAATAAGGATCTTGCTTATATACCCTACCAAACCCTAATTATCTAGGGTTCCAACATAGAACATAGCAAACCCTAATTTATCAATACTTCAAAGGGTTGGGTTTTCAAACATTACCATTCAACCTTGACAAGTTAGGGTTTTCATAACCATATCAAAATCCCAAACATGACATCATCAAAGTATCAAACATTTTCTTTACACTTCATCAATAACCCTAAGTAGGATAAGTATTCACACATTATCATCGACATACCCTTAAGTTAGGGTTTTACACAGAACCTTTCTAGAATTCCATAGGAGTGATCAAATATATTAGGAGTGTAGATTTATCTAATGGTGAATCACCCAATCAAGAATATTTATGATTCAGGAGAGCTAGACACAAAACATGTTAGTAATGTAGAATAGTTTATCAATGATTAATATACCTTTATAAAGAGAGAAAAACTTATATTTTAAGGCATACTTGTTGTTCCTTAACGAACCTTATAATTCCAATGCTATGTCTTGTGAGGCCTTCTTCCCTAATCCTTGAGTATTCAGCAAGTATTTTTCCTAAACAAGGAAAATATGAATAAAAATGTGATCAATATATAATGCAAGAAAAACTAGATAAGTAAGGAAAACTAAAAATGAAAAGGTAATAAGATACTTATCTTTGGAATTTGCTTAGAGATCCATCCAAGCTTGAGGGATACCTATAACCTTATAAAAACAAAAACAAAAACAAAAACAAAAATTCTAAAATATGTTAAACTTACAAATACTAGAAATCAAACAATATATCCTCGAGGGATAGCTCAGCTAGTCGAGTTCCTGTTGCTAAGTACCTCGCCTATCGTTAGGTCACGGGGTAAAATCCCTTTGATTCCCTTGGGGTTAGGCCTTGCTACTTTGACCAACGGGTAGATCCCTTCAGGTTGATCTACCTAGATTTTCCTGTGGATGTAGTAGACTAGAAATCAAACAACGAAATAACTAAGGCTTAGATCAAAGAACTTAGTAGTGTAAGTTCCTTATATCCAATTCTTTGGGTTTATTCTTCTTTGGAGTTCTTTCTTCAACAACATTAGCTTGGTCTTTGTTTCTTTTCTTGTTCTTCGGATTGTCAGGATAGTCACTTTTATAGTGACCCATATTGGTAGCATTCTATTTTGGACATATCGACCTTCCTTCTTGGCCCTTTTGACTTCTTGAAGTTTCCTTTCTTGTGAGAAGTGGAGTATGCATTTGAAACCTTTTCTTATTCATTGTTGGATACTAATGAGATTCTCATTTCTTCTTCGCTGCAAGAATTGCATAATTTCTCAAAGGTAGGAGCTTCTTTCCAACTATTGAAACCTGAAGCAAAAGAACTCCAACTAGGTGGAAATCCCAATAATGCAGTAATTACTAGCTTCTTTTCCGATACAATTTCATCTATTTGAATTTCATATCTAATTCTAAATATCCTTACAAAGAAGGAAGCCACAGTGTTTTCCTTTTTCATTTTTGTAGTCCTCAGTTCATTCTTCAGACTTGTAACTTGACCGATGTTCTTGATAGTGAATAATTTTGATAAGGCGTGTTGGCTTCTGGGGCCCTGACCCAGGTTCAGAGTTAGTTATCCAAACAAATCCCTACACTATTGGCCCTTTCAACATCAGCCCGCAGAGCGCAAATTGAAGTCTCCCCCGAAGCAGTATGGGGGGATGTTGGAACCAAGTTTCTCCACCCTCGAGATGGCCGTGATGTCGGTTTATTCCAACAATACCTACCTTCGCACAGGTCGCTTCGTGCTTTGTTCCACCCTTCAGTACCCTCACAAAGTGTCACAATCATCTTTTGCGCAGCCCTAACCAGGGGCTAAGATGCTTTCGCGCTGCTAGGGCAGCGAACCGCGCTATTTTGCGAGCTAGACTATGTATCTTACTTATCCTAGTGACAGATCTTAATTATCGTCGCGTAAGCATATATTCTAACTTGTGTTCACTTAATCAATATAGTTATATCGTGCATCATATAAGCATTAGAAGTGAAATTCATACCCAACATAACAAATGCATAAACAGGAAATAAATGCGCATAAATGATAGGAAATTTCTCTTTATTAATTCTCCCAAATGATTACAGACTCCACTCATCCTACACACTCAGTTGCAGGGGTCCGCGCACTCAGCTACAGACTTCTAGGCCTCTACGCAGTTAGCTGCAAAGCCTTTTCCTACTCTACAACCCAAAACTAGACTTTACACTTCAAATCTCACCAACACCATATGTTCTTCCTTCGATTAAATTAGCTTCCTTAACTACTTAGAGATTCTCTTTATTTATATAATCCCATGGTCCGTAGGCCATAGGTAGATCTTCTATAGCTGACATTACATTATCAAAATAAGGGCAGACAACCCTATGACTATTTTACAACTACGCGCTCCGTGCTCACAAAATGCAGAGTTTTTACATTGGAATTATAAACTTGGACCAAAATTTGGACTCTAAGCCCCAAAATTGCCCTTGGGGGATCCTGCGCTTAATAAGACTTCATACATTTCTTGAGCATGGTCTATATTGGAAATGTATGGGACAAGATTGTCCTTTATTCTTTCTACCATTAGTGTCATAGAAAATATTTCTGACTCTCTAAACTTCACTTTATCTACATCACTAGATTCTTCGATAGGTTTCTTCACCTTTCCTTTGACCAAATCCAAGACCTTATTCTTTTCAAGAATGAGATCAATTCACTTCTTGCATGCCCTATAATTTGATTCTCCTTCCAATTTGTTCTCACCCTTTATTATGTTATACATTTTCCTTGAAGGTGTGAGCTTATTTCCTTACAAGAGCTCCTTATATGATCCCGTGTTCAATCCTTTAAACCCCTTCTAGTATATTCTCAAAACTGTCTTTTTCCTTCTTTACCTTAGCTTTGATACCATGTTAGAAAAACAGAAAGGCAGAAAGATTTTCTTATATAGATAATTACTTGTGATTCTTTTATCTTTATAGTCTTCTTTTACTTTTCTTTCATCAAACAATTGTCAAAGCAATAACACAAAGACACCAGATGTAGGAGGACAATCAAGCAAAAACCCCTATCTACCGGAAATCCTAGTCAACAATTCGTCCTTCAATAATTTCACGAGATAATCCAAGACTCTTGCAGACTTCCTCCACACCAAGTCATCCCTCACTTCCTCTGTGCAGATGAATACTCTTGAATAGCAACTTTGACCTAGCAGCACGAACTTGCAGTAGCGGCTTCGACCTAGCAACTTTGACCTTACAACACCAATTTGCAGTAGCAGCCTCGACCTAGCAACTGTCAGTAGCAACAGCAACAACTTTGACTAGATAAAGAAAAACTTCAAACTCCCTAGATACTCCACTTGAGTGAGAGATAGATGGCCCAAAATTTCGATCTTGATGTCTTCTTTCTTCCCTCCAAACTTTACACCCTTTTTTCCATCTTTTCCAACTCTTTTCCTACTTTGCACTTCCCAACTTCTTGCTTCAGGATATCGAACTTATCAGAGAAAGAGTGAATTATCCAAATGAATTCTAGTGAGGTCAAATTATTCTTCTTGAAGCCGACATAATCTCTGTGAGGTCGACTTGGCGTGATGGGGACAAATAGTATATTTGATTCAATATTAATTCTTTTTACACTTGCGTGATGGGGACAAATAGTATATTTGATTCAATATTAATTCTTTTTACACGATTCAAAAGCCCAAAAAGGCCTCTTTTAATGTAAAATGACTTTAATGACTCAATAAATCTTAGAAATCCTCAATGGGAACTTTGACCTAAAACAAGATGACCCAAGCATGAAACTCATACTTTAATAAATAATAAGGAAAAAAAAAATATAATAATAGTATATATATATATATATATATATGTTTTCTTTTCTTTTAACAAATACATTTAATTGACTCAAATACATTTATGAAGACCCAACCTAGTTACAAATTTTAACAACCTTCAGCGATGAATGACACCACATGATGCTCAGCCCTACAATTACTAGTTATATATCACAATATTATAACATAACAAATTGCATGATAGTTGTAGCGGCTCATCACTATGGAAGCTCCTCTGCGGCTCATCACTATGGAAGCTCCTCTGTAATAACAACAGTGTTAGCCCAATAACGTATTCTTCCTCTGATCAAAAAACGCTTCTCAGCTGCCATTGTACCACGCACACCTTTAACAACCATATTTTGTTCTAAAACATAAGCAGCAACAAACACTTAGTTCAACATTAAAATCTAACAGCATAGAGTTATCCAAGCATGCATCAAAGTATACACAGCAAGCAATTTTTTTACTGAAAACCATTAGTATGACTCTCAGTAAATTGATCTTCACACACACATCCTTGGGTCTAAGCATAGCTAAACTGTTAGTATTGACATACAAAATATAGGAATATACATACTCTAATCCACACAGTATATAACAAGAACATAGGTGTTCTTGCTCTCGGTCCTTGGCCTCTAGAACCCTTCTTCGAAATCACGTTCTCACAAAATTCTGCCAATGAAGATCATATCTCAGCTCTAGAAGAATTTGGCCCCAACAATGAACTATGGAAACTTGGTCCAGGCAACAATCTTCATTTCTCAATTCAGTCCTCAAGGATAATCTTTGTAATGCATAGCATTGCAAACCTGTAACAAAATATCAATCGCACGTGTACATATACGTATTGGTTCTATACCCAGCTCTATGGATAATTCCACCAGCAATAGCACACTACAATAGTGTCACGATCTTTGTTACAACCTTGCTAAAACTATATCTCCAGTAAAGATCCACACCCCTTTAATACTTCATCGATCATTTGCACTATGTCTCTACACATTACCAACGCGCTGATTTTTTTGACTTCATCGCATGCCCTCGATCTCAGCGACAGATACTGATCACATACCTTAAAATTACACAGATCAGATAGCAGTCTAGTCTCTTATCCATCCATTGCACAAAAATATCTTCATAGTCGCATCTACCCCTATGCTCGACCTCATTATTTTATCTCTGTTGTACAATCCTGTAGGTGCTTCAATTTGAACACCAACCAACTATTCGAAGATTCATGGCCAAACGATTAAATTAAATCAACAAAAGTCGGACTCGATCATGCACGTGTATACCCAATCAACATTAGCATTCGGACCTCTTCTCAATTAAACTCCAAGATCAACCCCAACAATAACACATCCTCTAATTCGGTCTCAGCAAGTAGATCTAGACCTTCTGGAAAAATTTTATCAACTAGAAACTCGGCCCTGGGATAACATATTTGGCCTCCAATAGAAGAAATAATCATGGCCCTCTCCAAAAATTTATGATAGTGCAATATGGATTACTAGATCACAAGAAACTCGACCTCTAATATAGTAATAACTCATCTCTTCCTAAGATGTCAACAGGAGAAAGCAAGATCCTTGGCAATGAGAATGAACTACGAAAAATGTAATTCAATGAGTGAAACTGGAACCCAACTCTAGAAATATGCTGGAACAACTTGGCCTTCTGAATATTAATAGATATATTTAAAAAATTAACTCGGCCTATAATAATACTCCACCTCGCTGATTTAATAACTTGACCTTTAGTAGAAAATTGTCAGCTTAGCAAATGACTCTCATTTATGATAACAATTTTCTCTCCTTCAAAAATTCAGTCTCAACAAAATGTAGAACTCATCCCTTTCAAATGATTTCTTTCAGCCTCTCCAAATCAAGTATCTCGACCTCTTCAAGATGAATATGTTTTCTCTAAATAATTGGTCTTATGATTCACAAGTAATCAGGAGCTTCAAGACCAAATGTCGTAAAATGGTCAAAAATGAAAGTGCTCAAAACTAGTTTGAACTTGAATGACCGCATAAAACTCGTCCTTTTGATTCCGGTGCCGCAAACGGTTTGAAAAACGGTCTCCGTATGCAGAAGTTATGCCAAAAACAAAATCGTCCAATGACTCTTAATTTTTTAATTTTTTCAAAATATATATATATATATATATATATTTCACACAATATTCCGTTTTGGGTAGCAAATGGCAAGCTGCCACGTGGCTGGCCTGGAGACCACCACGTGGCTCGGGTGACGTCAGCATGACGTTGGCGCAGTTCTAAAATAGTGTGGGTTGGTTCTAGATTTGAACACATGACCTGTGCGCTCCAACAACCACGCCTTACCAAGGCGCCACCAAAGTCACATTCGTTAAATGTGTGGCGGAAATGCGTTATAAAGTTTGTTTTGTATTAAGGTGGGGCCCAGAGGAAGCCAGCCCCCGTACACGTGACCAACATGCCCAAAACCGTGGGCCTAAACCCTTAACCGCCAGCGCGAACTTCAATGCAAACCACCAGCCTGAGATTTCCGGTCACAAGCGGGATTTATTGGTAGTTCACTGATAGTCAAGTTGGCGGAGTTTTTGGTGGAGCGCTCCAAAAATGGCGGAATTCCCTATTTGTCGGGATTATTTGGCAGTTAGCCAGTTTTATCTGGAGTTTTTCTAGGGCAAACTGGAGAAACTTTAATGAGCCATAACTTTGGCTAGGAAAGTCTTTTTTGGATGATTTTTTTTTTTTTTTATTTTGGGTCCCTTCGACCTTCTAAAGCCATTGGCATAGGTTTCACAGCCATCTAATGTCATTTGTAGGTGATTTTGCTTCGTGGAAGTTCGAGGAGCCACTAGGGCCAAATCAGTTTGGGAGCTGCATTGGGATGTGTGCAGCCATTGAATGTCGAACAAAGGTCATTCCTCAAGGTTTTCAGCATTCTGAATCCATTTCTACAGTTCATTTTCCCTGTTGAGGCATTCTTCTCACTTTTTAGCTTCAGGGAAGTTTTCAGGGCTACTAGGGCCATTTCAGTGCTTGAGCTGTTTGGGGGCTATGTTCATCCATTTTTGGTGATTCAAAAGCCTATGTCTACTATTTTCGACCTTTCGAATCTAATGGAAAAGGTTTCAAAACCAATCGAGATCATCTTCACCTCTAAATTCTCCATGCAAGTTTAAAGAAACATCAGGGCCAATTGGGGAAAGTACTATATAAGGTACAATTTCACTGTTTAGTGCTTGGGAAAGAGCATGTTTAACTAATTCTTATCTTCTGATTCTGTATTTGTAGTCAGATATTTCTTTTGAGACAATCATATTCTTGTATTAGCCTTTGTAGCATTTTTAATACAAGAGGACAAGCCTAGTTTGAGAGGCTTGGTCCAGCAGATGTAGCCCAGAAGGGGTGAACTACTTTATCATTTTGACGTCTTTATTTGCTGAAGATGACATGCTAAACAAAACTGATATAAAGTGTCAAACAAAAAATATACATAACTTTCATACACACATAATCACCTATTCAGCTGCAGAAAGTTATTTGTATTATTCCGCGAGACATCAAACTTCAAGTATGTGTATGTCAAAGACTTCTAAGTGGTTACTTCATCATTTCTTTAGGCAGAGCCTGTAGAGGGCCAGGTAGCCTCTGGAACTCATCCTCTTTTTAGAGGTGACATGTTCGGTGAATGCCCCTACAGTCTATCTCTGTATAAGAAATAAGAAGTTTTCACATTTTCAGAGGTCACTTGGAGTGTATAACTCACATTTGAAATTATGGGAAATGGATACCTTGCACCCTTAAACAAGTACATTCCATTTTCAGATGAGATGGTATCAGAGCACTAGGTTTGCTTGACTGACATCACTAGCTTGATTGTGTAGCTTGAAAGGTGTCTTAAGCAGTGTTGAAGATTGACTACTTTATTATTCTGCAAATTGTTTGTTGTTTGAGTTTGTTGAAGCTCTTTTGTTCATTTTTATAATGACAACTTCCATAAGTGAGTTCTCAAAATCATCCTCCTTCACAAGATTCTTTGATGAAGGCTTGAAGAAAGAATTTTTCATCATGATGAATATGGTGAGAGAAATGTATGAGGATGAAAGAAAGAGCTCTAGACTTCAAGAGCAGTTGAATTCAATGAGGGAAGAGAAGCAGTTGTTTTCTGACCAATTGCAGGAAATGGAAGGCCGACTTCATATTGCAAATATGAATTTGGAAAGGATGCATGAGTTGGAGACACAACTCCTTGTTGCCAAAGAAGCCTTAGCCAAGTATCAGCTTGAAGAAGAGGTAAACAATTCTAGTTTTGTCTTCAAATTCTTATAAGAATTGTTTATGTTGGTTCTTTTGAGAACATACCGAGGCATAGGGTCCAAGTTGATGTCAAAATGGGATATGAAGGAAAAGGATTGGGCAAACATGCACAGGGTATAGTTGAGCCAATAATGGTTGAGGTAAGACCTAAGAATTTGGGTCTTGGTTATGGACAATCTTATGGAGAAAGTTCCAAAGCAGCCATGAAGGCAATTGAAACAGTTCCTGGAAGGAGTTTCATTTCAAGTTCCCTACCTCAAGTTGGTAAAGATTGTATTCTTGGGGAATGGAATAGTTTGAAACATACCTTGCAAGAAGAAGGTGTGGATAAGCATGCACTTGAACAAGAGAATTGTGAAAGCTCTAAAACCATTGAAGGGATTGATGGTGTTCCAAAAGGAGCTTCTTCTTCATTTGATTCACCTCCTCATGAAGGTAATGAAGGTGAAATAGAAAGGTATAAATCTGATTTCTATCATATTTCCTTTGATCATGTAAAGCATGGTAAATTTCCACACAAGCATTGGAAAAGAATTGCATGTTATTTTTGTAGTTTGGTTAACCATAGTGTTTCTAGATGTTGGAAAAGAATGGCAACATACAGGAAACTTTTGAAGGAAAGGAGGAAAGAAGCCAAAGTTCCATTGAACAATGCAAATCATGCTAACAAGAAGATGAACATGTGTTGCACTTATTTCCATAAGCAAGGACATACTGCTGAAAGGTGTTGGACTCTGAATCCAACAATGCTTCCACGAAAGTTGAAGAAATTGGAGAAAGAGTATGGCAAGAATGGGAAGGAAGTTTCCATCATTGATATGTGTCAGGATGATACACATGTTGATATCGATGTGCAGTTAAAGGAAGCGCCTTTAAAATGGATTGGTAAGAAATGGTTAAATTCTTATCCAATTAAAGTTGCATGCCTTTTGATTGAATGCATTTCTTTGTTAAGGGAATGCAAGTTGTAGGATGGAAAAGCTGAGTATGAGACTCACTCTATTTCAGCTCTTGTCACCCACATGTGTTTTTATTGGGTTGATGTACTTGTTGGTCTTAGAAAAGAAGAGTTGAAGTTGCACCTGTACATAGATGTTGTAGGTGTGTTTATTGAACTATATATAGTTCATCGTTTTTTATACATACATGTGTTTGTAAATGTATCTTGTTGTTGGTCGACTAGTGTCGCTTGTGAGCACACTTTTACATTGTCGATTGTGTCACATGTTTCATTGACTTGTGTCGATTGTGCCACTTATGTTGTTGACTTGTGTCGATTGTGGTGCACATGTTTTGTCGACTTGTGTCGGTTGTGTACACACTTGTTATGTTGATGGTTGAGTCCATTGTTCAGCATATTTCAGGACAAATTGTTGTTGATGATTGTCTTGTTGCACAAGATGCCTTTGGTGTCATTTGGTGCAGGAAAATAATTTGGTGCAAAGTTGTGCACAATTCTATGAGATGGAAAAGAATGCATGTAAAGAGGGCTCAAATTTCAGCATGGGTCTCTACTTCTTTAAAGAAGTTTTTGCAGCAAGTATCCCAAGAGTTTGGGATGAGCATTTGCATTACATTCAGCATGCTACAGCTGGTAAAAGCCTTCTCATTTAGGAGGCAGCTCTTCTTCTGGAGCGGAGGTGCCATGGATGGGCATCGTGACAGTTGGCAAGCCCACATGTTCAGAGGAAGATTTCAACTCATATATCAGCAAGTTCCATTGCTGGTTCCTGCAATTTTAGATTTTTCTAGCGAAAGAACTTGGTCGGGATTCGACGAGTACTTGGTTTATGCAGCGAAAAGTTGCCATGACGACAGCTGGCAAGGCAGGACATTTTGGCACCAATATGCTCTTTTAGCTGAACGGAAGAGGATATTTCTATTCCTCAAATGTTGTACAATTCAGTTCAGAGATTCATTAAGCTTTTAGGGACCAAAAGCCTTCTCATTTGGGAGGTGTGATCAAGTGCTCAAGACCAAGTGTAGTAAAATGGTCAAAATTAAAGTGCTCAGAACTAGTTCGAACCTGAATGACCGGATAGAGCTCGTCCCCCTGATTCCGGCGCCGCAAACGGTTTTAAAAACGGTCTCCGTATGCAGAAGTTATGCCAAAAACAAAATCGCCCAATGACTCTTAATTTTTGAATTTTTTCAAAAAAAAAAAAAATTCCACAGAATATTCTATTTTGGGTAGCAAATGGCAAGCTGACACGTGGCTGGCCCGAAAACCACCACGTGGCTCGGGTGACGTTGGCGCAATTCTAAAATAGTGTGGGTCGGTTCCAGATTTGAACACATGACCTATGCGCTCCAACAACCACGCCTTACCAACGCGCCATCAAGGTCACATTCGTTAAATGTGTGGTGGAAATGTTTTATAAAGTTTGGTTTTGTATTAAGGCGGGGCTCGGAGGGGGCCATCCCCCATACACGTCACCAACATGCCCAAAACTGTGGGCCTAAACCCTTAACCGCCAGCGCGAACTTCAATGCAAACCCCAGCCCGAGATTTCCGGTCACATGCGGGATTTATTGGTAGTTAATTGACAGTCAAGTTGGCGGATTTTTTGGCGGAGCACTCCAAAAATGGTGGAATTCCCTATTTGTCGGGGTTATCTGGCAGTTAGCCAATTTTATCTGGAGTTTTTCTAGGGCAAACTGGAGAAACTTTAATGAGCCATAACTTTGGCTAGGAAAGTCCTTTTTGGACCTTTTTTTTTTTTTTTTGGGTCTCTTCGACCTTTTGAAGCCATTGGCATAGGTTTCACAGCCATCTGAGGTCATTTTTAGGTGATTTTGCTTCATGGAAGTTCCAGGAGCCACTAGGGCCAAATCAGTTTGGGAGCTGCATTGGGATGTGTGCATCCATTTAATGTGGAAAAAAGGTCATTCCTGAAGGTTTTCAGCATTCTGAATCCATTCCTACAGCTCGTTTTTCCTGTTGAGGCATTCTTCTCACTGTTTAGCTTCAGGGAAGTTTTTAGGGCCACTAGGGCCATTTCAATGCTTGAGCTGTTTGGGGGCTATGTTCATCCATTTTTGGTGATTCAAAAGCCTATGTCTACTATTTTTGACCTTCTGAATCTAATGGCAAAGGTTTTAGAACCAATTGAGGTCATATTCACCTCGAAATTCTCCATGCAAGTTTAAAGAGCCATAAGGGCCAATTGGGGAAAGTACTATATAAGGTACAATTTCACTATTTAGTGCTTGGGAAAGAGCATGTTTAGCTAATTCCTATCTTCTGATTTTGTATTTACAGTTAGATATGTCTTTTGAGACACTCATATTCTTTTATTAGCCTTTATAGCATTTTTAATACAAGAGGACAAGCCTAGTTTGAGAGGCTTGGTCCAGCAGATGTAGCCCAGAAGGGGTGAACTTCTTTATCATTTTGATGTCTTTATTTGCTGAAGATGACATGCTAAACAAAACTAATATAAAGTGTTAAACAACAAATATACATAACTTGCATACACACATAATCACCTATTCAGCTGCAGAAAGTTATTTGTATTATTCTGCGAGACATCAAACTTCAAGTATGTGTATGTCAAAGACTTCTAAGTGTTTACTTCGTTATTTCTTTAGGCAGAGCCTGTAGAGGGCCAGGTAGCCTCTGGAACTCATCCTCTTTTTAGAGGCGACATGTCCGATGAATGCCCCTACAGTCTATCTCTGTATAAGAAATAAGAGGTTTTCACATTTTCAGAGGTCACTTGGAGTGTATAACTCACATTTGAAATTATGGGAAATGGATACCTTGCACCCTTAAACAAGTACATTCCATTTTCAGATCAACAAGTAGCTTAGCAAATCAGCCACCAAATGGATTTGGGGCTCGATCTCCAAAATGTGAGTAATAAGCCTAGTAACAAGAATTCTACTTGAGCGATAACTCGGCCTTAATATTTTGGTTCATTGTTCTAATAATCTACAGATTCTGGAAAATATTCTTGGCCATGAGATCGATCCTGGAAAACCATCTTTGATACCACTATAATATTATTTTTGAAATATTTAGTTTAAATATTTTTTTTTGGAATATTTAGTTAAAATATTCACCATCCCATGTTGTATATCTTTTCATTCCAATTCCAACGACCCATTACACTAAGGTTTTTCTCCAAATAATCCTCCCCAAATGACATCTTAAGTGTATTTAATTAAAATATGTGCATAGTAACCCTGCTTTACAAAAATTATCGAAATGCAATGGAACCAACAACAAAATGTGCAAAATTGAACCTAATGATAAAATATAATGAGGAAACCTTTTCAAACACCATAAAACTTCTCTAAAACCCTCTGAGCCCATTGATGATGTAATATCACTTTTGTGACTTGGTTGTCACGCACCCTGGAAAACCATCCTAACCGCATCATGAGGAAAACTGAAAATGTGGACATTGCACAATAATTGAGAACAATGGCCCTTAATTTCTAAGAACTTTTCATATGAATTTTCTCAAAAGGAAAGAAAATTGAACTTAGAATTATCTACAAGAAGCCAATAAAGTGATAAGCCCTAATAGCATGACAAAATTATTAAAAAAGGGACACCAAAGTGCAGTTTCACAATTGTGTTCATTATATGTTCGAACATGTATATAATGTGCTCCATTGGATCTTCAAAAAGTTATCAACAATCATGCTAAAGTATTTGGAGAAATGTCGTCTTTCACCTATACGAGATCATGACCATGATATTCATTTGTAACCTAGAAGTGTACCACCTAACATTAGGCCTTATAGATATCCACATGCAAAAAAGAGTGGGATTGAATGTATGGTTCAAGAAATGTTAGAGACAAACATCATTTAGCCTAACCAGAGTGCTTTCTTTTCACCAGTGGTGATGGTTATAAGGAAAGGATGATTTGTGGCATATGTTCTAAACTACAGACATGTCAACAAAATGACTATAAAAGATAAGCTTCATATTCCTATCACTGATGAATTGTTATATGAATTTCATGGAGCAATTTTCTTTACTAAGGTTGATCTTCATTCTGGATATCATCAAATCAGAATGAGGCAAGAAGACATTCCCAAAACAGCCTTTAGAACACATGAAGGTCATTATGAGTTTTTGGTTATGCCATTTGGACTTACAAACGCACATTCAACATCTTAAAGCTTAATGAATTATTTTTTCAAACCCACACTTAGAAAATTTGTGCTAGTATTTTTTGATGACATGTTAATCTACAACAAATCTTGGGAAGAGCATGTACAACATGTTGGTAGGGTCTTGACACTATTGGAAGAGCAACAACTATGTGAAAAGCCTTCCAAGTGTGCCTTTATGGTTCAAGCAGTGGAATATTTGGGTCATATTGTATCATAGATGGTATCAAGGTGGGCCCTAACAAAAGCAAAGTATGATGGAATGGGTAATCCCTAATACCTTGAATGAACTTAGAGAATTCCTAGGATTGACAAGATATTACCACAAGTTTGTCAAGAATTATGGTCAAATAGTAGCAACCTCTAAAAAAATATTGAATAACGAAGCATTCTCTTGGACTAAACAAGAAACCAAAAATGTTTGAAAAACTTAAAAAGGCTATGTGTACAACTCCCATCTTGGAAACACTTGACTTCAAAAAAATATTCATTGTGGAGTGTAATGCTCAAGCCATGACATTGGTGCAATTTTAATGCAAAAAGGACCCATCTATGAAAAAGAAATATTGGTCATACTAAATGCCGTTAAGAAATGGCATCCATACCTAATAGGAAGAATCTTCAAAGTAAAAATAAATCATAATAATCTGGAGTACTTCTTGGAGTAAACTCTATCCTCAAAAGAGCAACAAAAATGGGTCACAAAGATGTTGGGTTATGACTTTAAAATTATCTACAAAAAAAGAAAACAAAAAATTGTGCCAAATGCACTGTCAAGGAAAGAGGAAGACAGTTTTTTACTATGCCCTATTTCCCTTCCACAATCTAATTGGGTGGAAGAAGAAAGGATTAAATGGAAACAATAGGTAAAGAGATGCAAGGTCATTCATCAGTACAAGAGGAAGCCAATGCAGTAGAAAAAATTACATGGAAAATGATTTTTTATGGTATCAAGATCGTTTATGTAAGAATTATCAACTCAAATAGAAGGTATTACTGGAATTACACACTTATCCTATAAGAAGACATTCAAAGTTCTTGAAGACATACCATAGGATTAAGAAATCTTTTTTAGGATGGTCTTCAAGAAGATGTGCAAAAATTTGTGGTGGAATGTGGGTTATGCCAAGAAAATAAAGGAGAGACTATCAAGAAAAAGTTTCAATAAATTTTATTACAGGTTTACCCAAATATGAAGGAAAGAGTGTCATTATAGTAGTGGTATATCAAATGACAAAGTATGCCCACGTTTTCTCTCTTTCTCGTCAGACTTTTAAAGTAAGTAATATGGTAGACGCATTGATGGAAACAGTCCAAAAGCTACATGGAACACCAAATATTATCGTAAGTGATAGAGATCCAATTTTCACTAGAAATTTTGGACTAAATTGTTTTCTTATTTGCGTACTCAATTGGCTCACAACTCATCTTACCATCCTCAATCTTATGGGAAAATTGACACTATGAATATTTAATGTTTAAAAGGATATTTATATTTCATTGAATTTGAAAAAAAAACCATAATGGGTCAAATGGTTTCCCTTAACGGAATGGTGGTACAACACATCATTCCATACTTCACCAAAAATGTCACCATTTATGGCACTTTATGGATATCATCCTCCAACCAACACATCACCCTTAAAAAGGATTATAGAAGGCTCAAGCAATAGAGGACCATATACAACACCAACAAGAGGTTCCCGAACTATTGAAGGACAATTTGGATATGGCACAAAATATGATGAAAAAATAAGTAGAATAACATCACAAAGGGAATTTAAAATGGGGCATTGGGTATTTGTCATACCACAATCATATAATCAGATGTCCCTCAAACAAAAAAACAAGGATAATAAATTATCTCTGAGGTATTATGTACCCTATATGGTGTTGCAAAGGATTGGAAGTATGGCTTACAAATTGGAGCTACATCCATCTTCACATGCACATCCAATCTTCCATGTTTCTTGATTAAAGAAGGTAATCAGTGATAAGATCTCAGTCCAAACTATTCTACCAAATATTAATGAATAAGAGGAAGTAATACTAGATCTAGAAACCCCCGGTTGCGGGTGATTAGGGTGAGAGTTAATGAAGGGGCGGCCTCATTAAGAGGCAAGTGGCAGCCCGCTTCAGACAGGTGGACGGAAGCGTCTCGAGACAGCTTCCCCCGTCCGGCATGGTTAAATGCGGCCTTAACTCCGCATGGGAGAACGGTCACGCTGCGTATTATTTCAGTCGGCCTCCTCCGCCTGACGATGCACTGTGAAGGGTTGGCAAAGGTGGGAATGGTTAGCGTCTGGTCTCGGTGTTCTGTTAGCAATCTGCTCAGGTCATGGATGAGGGTGTTATGGTTGAGTGTGCCAGGCTTTAGACCTCGGCCCTCTGCTCAGAAGGCCTTGGTCTTCATCCTGGGTCGCTCAGGCTTCCTTGTTTGTTCGCTTCAGACGGCCCTGGTATCTGTGCGTTCCAGTCAGCTTCAAAGTATCCGGGCTTTGAGCACTCCACCTAGCATGGCTCTGGTTTTTCCCCAACTGCAATTTTGGGTGGTAAGTTCCGGTCCCTTCCATTGTGTTATTTATACTGTTATCCACTTACCTGGTCGGCTTCTGTGTGGAGAAGGGCACATTTGGATTCCGGGTAGAAGGGTCTCAGGATGTCGCGTGAGAGAATGCGACTCATTAGTCGACGGGGTGGCTCAAGGGGTGGCGCTCGAGGTCGTGCTTCTCCTCCACGATCCTCAGCCTCACTCGGCTCTCCCTCTGAGGAAATCAACTCACCAGGAGTTCGACGGGGTCGAGGCAGAGGGAGAGGGCGGGGAAGGACAGCAATGTGCTCGCTCGGATCTCACCCTTCCACTCGATTCCGGTTCCCTTGCGTTTTGGATAATGCCACCTATTATGTCACAGTCAGGCTCGAGAAATGCGAGCACGCAGCCATGCCAGAAGTCCCAGCAGAGCCACGACCACCCTCGCCTGTTCAGAGCTCTCGACTGCAGCCTGCGGAGGCCTCGGGTGCGGTTGCGGGAGCAGCGGCAGGAACAAGTGAGCCTGCACGCAATGATCCCCCCTACATGGATTCAAGCGCCTCTGATCCATACGCCTGCACCGTGGTGGAGGAACAACCATCCACCTCCATGGATGAGTAAGTCCTTTGTTTGGCTGCGCTTACAGCTCCAGAATGGCGGCTCGATGGTTTTTGGTCGATTCTCATTATCGTATGTTGTGTCTGTTATGTGTCTTATGGCGGGTATGTATGGAAGCTCCGTGTCTGATATGGGTTCGGGTAGGGAAGCTCCGTGTCTGTTATGGGTTTGCATGGAAGCTCCATGTCTGTTATGTGTTTTATTTCGGATAGTATGGAAGCTCTGTGTCGCTTAGGCAGGGATAGGAAGCTATTTGGCATGTAACTAGTCTGTTATAGGTTCGGGTCTGGAGTCAGTGGACAGTCTCTTTGTTCCACAGTTTTTCAAGTTCATGTTCAGTCACAGTACGCTTAAATGTTCAGCGGAGGCCATCCTAGCATGGCGGATGTACTCTTTTTGTAACTCTTTTTGTATAATATATTAGCAATAGCACAATTTACACAAAAAAAAATACTAGATCTAGAAACAATTTAGGCAACAAGGACTAAGCAACTTATAAATCAAGCAATTACTGAGTACCTCATCAAATGGAAGAACCTAATAGTAGAAAAAGTGACATGGGAAATGAGTTGTTCATGCAAAAACACCCAGAGATAGTCAAGTGTTGAGGACAACACTTCTTTGAAGTGAAGGGGCATGTTAAATCATATATAAGCCCCGTGTTAACCTAGAAAACCCTTACTAATCCCTATATATTGAGTGATTACATTTCTATTGTTATATTGTTCTGTAGGCTAGAACCCCTCATGGTCCCATTTTATTATAATTGTATCATTTGTCTCCTATATATATAGAAAGGAGACCTAGTCTTAGGATCATCAAATATTGTCTTGTTCATTGTATTTATTGTAAAAGGAGGTTCCCCCTCGAAGAGGACTGTAATTATTGATTTCTTATATTTTCTAAGGCACAAGGATCATAGTAGGGTGCCACTCCCAAGATCCTTCCCTTTTATCTCATTGTCTCTTATTGACTACTTAATTTCTATATTTATAATTTCATCATCTTTCATTAATCATTCTTTATCCATCTTCAATTAGTATAGTGGCTCCTTCAAATTTTCAATTCTCTTATAATGCACATATACCACTTTCTACACTTTACCTATGTGTTATACTTCACCACAAAAGATGAAGTGCTTAATCTATTTTAGGATCCCAATCATCTTAGGATGCTCTAAGGTGAAATTGAAAGTTACGTATAATTTATTATATATTTTTTGCATTCCTTTTTGTGTCTTGTTTTTTCTCCTTATATGTACTAGCTCCTGGGAACAACATCTAACATACTAGAAAGTTATTTACAACCCATATCATTTGATAAAAATAGACATGTTATTTTGGATCTTATGATCTTTTCTACCTATTTACCAATTTGAGTTCTTGATATGGTAAAAAATTCATAAACATATTACTTACCACATGCACTCATGTTCCCAAGTTGTGTACAATCCAACGATGCATAGTGGTCCCTTTCATAATGGAATGCATTGCTAGTATCCTTTGCTCCTTTTTTATGCACTCCTCCATTCAATCCAAAATGTGTACACATTCAACCTTGGAGGATTGCATAACTTTGTTCCTATCCAAGGCACAAATTTTTCCACATATGCACACCTTCTATTGGAAATTTCATACCCTCCCATTTTCCACCTACCTAGACCATCTTCTTAATCTATATCATATGCATAGATGCTCATCTAGATTAACTCACCATTTGTAGTTGGGTTTATGTAATCCTTTATTTGCATCATATCGAAAATATTCTTTAATATTGAACTTTGTACATCATCATTTAACATGCTTTATGCACCTTTCTCCTTATATACAGAATAAAGGAATGACAACCTTGAATTACCATATATCAAAGGATACCTTCATGGGATTTAGGTTCAAAATAGTGTTGTATGCCAAATATATGCCCAAAAAGGTACGGTTGGTTCCTTTTTCATCCATAATTTTAATAATTTCAAAATCAGTGGAAATATTTACCCTATTTATATCCACTTCACATCCTCACTCCTTCAAATGTAAATTTTGTGTGCTTCTTATCTTACCTCAATAGACTAGGCATCCATACTAGTTATGGATTCCGTATTATCTCCCAAGATTTTTTGGTAATGATGTTCATGTCATATCCAAGGTCCAACATGATATCCATATCACATCCCCCTAATTCTATTGTCATTTTGAACTCCCCTCCTATTCTTTTATTCTTCTTTATAGCTTTTCTTATATTATGCGGAGGGAGAGGAGTTGATATGGGCTCATCATCATCCAACACTACCATAGAGATCTTTAATATAGCTATTAACCTTTTACCTTATTTTTTATCACTTAACAATTTGATGCAATATATTAAGAATTCATATACTTGATTGGTAGACCCTTATTCCCTACTTTTATTTTTTTATGCATCCTTATCCTACATGGGTGCATTCTAGAATCTCTAGTAGGTCATACATTAATTGTTTATATTTCACTGGATGAACATTTGTGGGGCTAGTGAAACTCTCGTGACCTTTCACTAATATATCATCTTTGTAGATCCCAATTCTCACTCCTTGTGTCACTAGATGTATGTGTAATGCCTTCATTTTCTCTATTTGATTATCTATTCACCATGTGTACCTTCTTCTCCTTCAATTATTGATCAAGTCAAGAAATTATTTTATCTTGTGCTTTTTTCTATGACAGTGATTGTAGAACACATAGGTTTTTGTTCAATTCCATGTGATGTGTTTAACTTGTTCATAGTTATAGAAATTGGGTATCCTCATGCCTCACAATATATCTTTTCCCCTACCTTGAAAAGATCTTCTACCACCATTTTTCTCCATTCCTTAAACTTAGTAGGAAATTTTTCATGTGCTCATTCATTAATTGTAGTTATTCACGTCATGTATCATGTATTTAAGAATTTGTAAAATGGTATTGTTGAAGTTTGACACTTTTACAACATAGAATAATGAGGTGGCTTATGCCCCCATTGTCTAAAAATATTGCACCACTTAGGCTAGACCCTATTGGGAATGATTTTGGCATGTCTGTTGCATTTTGTTTGCACATCATTGAAAATTCATTTTGATGTCCCTTTGTTCTACATAAGGTGCACCAAATATTTTTGAACACTATTTTTCCTTTATATAAGCCTTCAAATTGATTATTTAGCACAATAATTTGATTCTTGAGATGCACTATTCTTAAGGACAACTCACCACCTCCTAGTGTAGATACCAAATGTGTTGCAATCTCCAACATCCTCTTGAGATATGGTTTTCTATTGGATCAGGGTAATATATATACGAAATCGTAATCCAAAAATGAATCATTCCCTATTATAAACATCATGTATCTAGAAGGCTAACTTGCCTAACATTCCTTGAACCTTTGATAATAATTCCACACTATCTCCCCAACCTTTTTGTTTTATTTCCTTGAGTCCCAATATACATTGTTGTCATGATTTTGTCTTCTAAAATTATTTGATCATGTCCTTCCTTATTTTATTCAGGGGCTTCATTTGTGATATAATTGTATTATCTGTATACTTCATGTACCACTAGAGATCCCAGTCTTTGAAGACAATATCCTACCATGTGATAATTATTGCTTCATCTATGATTTTGGTCATTATCTAAATGGATTCATAGATGAAATAATGTTTATTTGTGTCATCCTTCCTAGTTTCCTGGAAAATAGGAATCTTGATAGATAGATCACTTGATGTTCCTACTGCTAAAGAAAAAAAAAAAAATCTTACCATTATACCTCCTCTATTTGACATTTCTCCATCTAATATTTTCCAAAAAATGTTTCTAACTTTTGTTTCTATCGATATTTCTCTTTCTTTTGATAAGGAATTTCCAAGGGATCGTTCAAAAGGGGGGTTGTAAAAAATTTCTTCTCCAAGTCCTCCTTCACTAGACCGAGAAGGCTCTTCCAACCCCATATGCACAAGAAATATGCAACTACTATGGTGTCATCACTCCTACTAATGTTATACCAACCATCATTTAGAAAATTTTAATTGCTAGAAACATTACTTTCTTATTAATTCACATCATTCATATTTCTTACCAATCATTTGGATCCAACATCACCAACTCATACTCTACTATCATATCTCTTGGCATGGGCTAATGGTGTCACATCCTACACATTGCTTCCCTATAGTAGTGTCTATTCCTTTGTGCACCTTGTATATGTCCTCTCTAGTACAACCCTTTTGTACTTCCTTCCTTCTTCTTTCTCCTACACAATTACTAGTTGTTGTTATGTTTTCTCCACTTTCTCCCAAACTTTCCATTTGAATTTTACAAACAACCTTGTGCAACACATTCCTCCACTCATATATTTCTACATTTTTCTTTTTTTACTCCTATAGATCCTTTTTCCTCTATAATATCTTATCTCATATTCTTATTTTCTTCCTTTACCCAAAAAGCCACAATGGACTTACATTGTCATGGGTGTTAACTCCCATATATACAAATCATAATTAAATAAACAAAATATGTTTTCATTGATTCATCTCAAGATGTTGCCACATCATTTCGGACCTTTGAAGAATATTTACCACCTATGAATACCATCTTAGAATTCCTACCTGGATCCTGAGTTATTCTCTCCAAATTTCCTTAAGATGCATCACAAAAGGTCCTCAAACTTGCCTAAACAAGCCCATAATGATATTTGTAATATGGCCTAGACATCAAGTTATAAAACTAGTTGTTTGAACCTCCTTTATCAATCTAACTTCAAGAATCAGCACTCAACAATTCCCTATATTGATATAGTAACCTAATTCATAATTTCATTGGCCTTTCCACGGGCCTGACATAACTTCACACCTCTTGGCCACCTTCTAAGGCCATTGTTTTTTTCATAATGAGGTCTTTCAACCCTCCCATGGAATATTTTTCTTACAAGGCCAAGGTTGTCAACCTCCTATAGGGTTTCGGCCCTCCCACAGAAACCTTTGTATGCAAACATTACAACACATCACTTAAATTCCATTTTTCTGCTATATCCCTTCAAGATGTCAATGTGTTGTGCCTTGAACAAAATTTTATGCACTTATCATAAAGGGTAGTCTCCAAATCTTGCTTCAGAAGAGACTCCAAAAACTCAGTCGTCTTTATATGTATCTTTTAGGTCTCATCCTATATAAGAGCATAGAATTATTGGAAATACTAAGTGGGGGGGTGAATCAGTGTTTCTTCCAATGTTTATATTATGTCAATTAATATTTTTATCACAAATTAAAATGGAAAAAATAAAATATAACAAAAGAGAATTTTATTAATGAATATAGTGAGGACTCCAATCCTCTAAAAATGAAATTACAATCTCCAGCTTGTACAACAAAATACCTTACTCCTTCAAGGCTCCAACCTTGAAAATATCCAAGCACCAACTTGGTCAAAAATGAGGACACTAATCCTCTCAAAAATTCCAAGCTCCAACCTTGAACAAATCTTCAACAAGGCTCCAACCTTCAACTACTTCAAAACTTCAAAGATCAAATAATATTGCTTGAAAACATCATCAAAAATCATTCAAACCTACTATAAGAATATTTCCACAATTTGCTCTAAAATGCTTCACAAGGTCCAGTCAAGGATGTCATTAAGTCTGTACAAAAGATTTGTTATAGGTCTTCTTCAAGAGGTGTCTACAACAAAGGCTTCAAGTCTGCTAGAAGTTTGTCTCCAAGTCTACACAACAAGTCTTCTCTAAGGATGCTTCAACAAGTCTTATAAATGTTGCTTTAACAATGGAAGCAAGTTTTATAACATATGCTTCAACAATGGCTTCAAGCACGCACAACAAGTCTTCTAAAGGTTTCTCTCGATAGTCTGCTACAAAACTCTTCAAAGACTACTCAAGGAATATCAAGTTTTTTTACAAGAGAGAGGCTCCAAACATATTTTATAATATGCTTTTAAGCATCATTCCAACTTCATCTCACAATTGACCCAATTTTTCTCTCAAGATAAGATTCAAATACTCAGGTCTGAACTAGAAGACACCCACAGTATGAGCTTTAACTTTGTCACAGTCCAAGTAATGTAGGAGGTTGAGAACTGCACATAAATGAGGTATGTCCTACCTCAAGGTTCAAGATATACCTCAAGGTCAAGATTATAGTCTCCAATAATCTCTTATCATAGGGCTGAAGTTATGCTCAAGAGGTCTGAAAATTCTGCTCTAAGAGGGACAAACATTATGATCCAGATGAAGGTCGAAATTGGTGCCAAAAATGGCCAAAGTAATTCCTCAAAACAATTCCCAAAATATGTTACAAGATAATGAATCCTGGCATAAAAATATTTCCAATAACCCTTAACCAAAATAGAGATGGATTTCACATTTTATTTCTGCAACTAGTTCCTAGGTTCATGAGCAATGAACCCTTATATTTTATCTTCATATATATGAATTCTTGTGTCTCCTTGGTTTAGTTGGATGAGAAAATGGAGGAGTTGAATTGTCTATTTATACTAATTTGACCATGCTTAAAAAAACATGTCTGTTGGAGAGGGGTCAACTTATGTTCATGTAGATCGACTTGACTTGAGAGACAAAATATGAATTTTCTAACTTGCAAACTATAATTCTCTTCAATGAGGAGGAATTACTAGCTAAGTACATACTCGTTAGAAATGGATTGAAGTCCTCTAAAAGCCTAAGTAATTATTAATAAAAAATATTCTTCTGACAATCTCCCCCTTTGTTATTGATGGAAGAAATATCCTCATATGTTACTCCCCTTAACATCATGTTGCTTCCCTGCCATCATGTTTCTCCCCCTGTCATTATGTCCCCCCCCCCCCATCATATTCTCCCCTTTGATATCAACAGCAAAGGGATGCTCTAATGGCATAAAAGAGAGATGAGCCCCATCTTTTGATGAAGATATTCGAATGTTTTTCGAGGTAGGGGTTTTGTGAAGATATTTGCAACTTGTTCCTTAGCATTGACATACTCTATTTTGATGTTCTGCTCTACAACCTGTTCTTGGAGAAAGTGGTACTTTATTTGGATATGTTTTTCCTTTGAATGCATGACTGGATTCTTTGATAGTTGGATTTCACTGGTGTTTTCATAGTAGATGGTGATACACTGATTTATTTCTATATTGACATTCTTAAATGATTCCTTCATCCATTAGATTTTTGTACAGCAATCTATTGTTTATATGTACTCAGCTTCAGCTATGGAGACAAATATAGATGATTTTTTCTTGCTTAACCAAGATACAATACTGCCTCCTAAGAATAATTCATTCCCATTGGTACTCTTTCAATCATCAACGCTTCCTACACAATTTTCATTATTATATGTTGTCAAGGTAAGATTTGAGCTTTTAATGTACCATAGTCCAAAATCAAGAGTGCCTTTCAGGTATTTGAGTATTCTCTTTATAGCTAGCATAAGAGATTCCTGAAGCGCTGATTGGAATATTTCCATAATTCCTACTACCCGCATGCTATTTATTTGTGAATTTGTTAGGTATAAAATAGTTCCAATCATTGATCTATAAAGAGTTGCATCCATCATAGGATATTTTTCATCCTTACTTAGCTTACAACCTATAGTCATAGGTGTGCTCACAATAGCACATTCTTCCATTCCAAATCACTTAAGAATATCCCTGATATATTTTTCTTGTGATATGAACATTCCTACTTTGGTTTGAGTTACTTGAAGTACAAGAAAGTAAGAAAACTCTCCAATCATCAACATTTCAAATTATTTTGATAAATCTTAGGCAAAGTTGTGACTCATTTCATCATTGTTGCTCCCAAAAATCAAATCATCCACGTATGCTAGTGTGATTAGCAAGTTTTATTTTCCCATCTTCATGTAAATATTGCTTCCTGCAACTCCTTTCTTGAACCCTTGTTGTTGAATTTAGTAATCAATTCTAGCATACCAATCTCTTGGAGCTTGATTTAATCCATATCGTGTCTTCTTTAATTTATGTACAAAGTCTTTATTTTCAGACAAGTCAAACTCATCTAGTTGTTCCATATATATCTCTTCTTTTAGATATCCATTTAGAAAGGTCGAATTCACATCCATTTGATAGACTTTGAAGCCTTTTTAACAAGGAAATGCTAAAAACATCCTTATAGCCTCTATTCTAGCAACAAGAGTGAAAGTCTCTTCAAAGTCAGTTCCTTCAATTTGAGTGTATCCCTTGCACACCAATCTTGCCTTATTTATGATGATTTGTCCATCTTCATTCATTTTTTTCTTATGCACCCTCTTGGATCTTATGGCATTATTATCCTTTAGACAAGGTACTAGCTACCATGCTCCATTCTTTTAAATTTGCTTCATCTCTTCTTCGATTGCCTTTATCCAATGAGGATCCTTAGTTGCTAGAGTGAAATTCTCTAAATATATTGTGGATAGCAAGGAAATATCATTCATTTTTAGTGTATTTTTCATCTTTATTCGAGTTTTTATTCCTCCATCTGCATCTTCAATGATTTTTTCTTTTAGATGATGTTTTTGTACAAACTTTACCTTTGATGGTGTTTGAGATGGTTCCTCCTTTTGATTTTTTGTGTCCTCATCTTCCTTTGCACCACCTTCCTCTAGATCTGCAAGGATATGGTCATTTTCATTGGTTTGAAATAGTTATTTTTCGGGAAGAACTTCATCTATATTTACATAAATTCTTTGAACTATCTTCAGCAACCAATTTTTGTAGAATTTGTAGCCCTTTATTCTTTAATAAGTATCCAAGGAAAATTCGTTTGTCAACGTGTGAATCAAATTTTCCTTGTGAATCATCGTTAATCTTCACAAATCATTTGCTTCCAAATATTCTGAAGTGTTTCACAAAGAAAAGTCTTCCTTTCCATAGTTCATATGGATTTTTATCTTTGTTTACCCATATTTGAGCTTTAGTCTTGATATACACTGTTATCCCAACTGCCTCCCTCCAAAAATTTTCCTATAAGTCAGCTTCCAACAACATTTTTATTACAATTTCTTGTATAGATTTGTTCTTTATTTCTACTTTTCCATTTTGTTGAGTGATACCAATATAGATTTCCTTTTGATTCCATATTTTTCACAAAATTCATTGAATTCTCCTGAGGTAAATTCCCCACCTCTATTTGTTCTTATGCATTTCATCTTCAACTCACTTTCATTTTCAATTGCAACATTTAAAGTTTTAAAACAATCTAGTGCTTTTCACTTATATCTTATGAAAAATACCCACACCATTCTAGTATAGTCATCTATAAATAAAATATAGTGCATTTATCCTTGTAGAGTTGCAGTTCTGGTTGAACCACACAAATCTGCATGAATGAGTTATAGAGGCTTTGATATCGAACATTACTTTGATTTGAATTTGATCCTAGTTTGCTTTCCAAGTTGACATGGTGCAAAAATAGCATTTTTTTTCCTTTGAGATTCTCAGTATGTCTCTTACTGCTTGAGTTTTGTTGATCTTCACAAGATTTCAATACTTAAGTGTCCTAAACGCTTGTGCCATTGAAAAATTTCATTTGCTTGAATTATGTAGCATCTCTCATCTTGAATTTCACTGAGAATGTATACATTATCAGTTTTGATTACTCCTCTTCCTACTAGTTTTGTTGAATATGATCTCCTTATCTCACAATCCTTGGAACAAAGGATGATATCATGTCCTTGATCACATATTTCGCTAACATAGAAAATTATTCTTGAGTCCTTCAACATATAGTGCATTTTGTGCTTTTCCCTTGCCATTGATGAGACTCATTGTTCCTTTACCAACAATTAAAAAGATCCATTGTCTCCAAAGGTCACATTCCATCGTTTTCTTTTCTTATTGAGATGAACTTTTTCTGATCACCTTTCATGTGCCTATAACATCCATTATATACAAACCATTTATTTTCCCTTTTTTGGCACATAAAGCTAGATTGCAATTCTTATAGGTAGCTTCTCCAATTTTCCTTCTCCAAAACTTTCTTTCTTTCTCTAGAGGATAATTTTGAGCTATATGACATGGATTATTGCACTTGTAACATTCTAGACAACACTTTCAAAGAGGAGAAAAAGAGTTATAAGTATTGATTTGGCCTTGCCTCTTTGGGTCAACAACCTTATTTTTCGCTGACATAGAATATTATGCTTGAGTCCTTCAACATTGATCTGATAATCACCCTGTGAGTGATCTCAGTTAATAATTTATTAAATGGAGGTATTACAGACTCATGTGTTGGTGTGGTTCTAGGTTATTTAAGCAACGAATCGATCGGATTTCAAATACATAGACACTTGAAAATGGAAGATAGCAGAGAAACACAATAAGCAAATATAAGAACACAAGAAATTAATAAGGAGTTCACCCTATCCTCCAGCGCTAAATCTTCCGTCCAACTTTTAGTGGTGGCCTTCTTTATTGTGTTTTAAAGCAGAGAATTACAAAGAAGGAGCTCAATATGAGTCTCCCGCTACAGGATAGCTTCGTAGGGTGGTTCTTGGATTTCCCAAGCCACTAGAGTACACAGAATCGTGGCCTTACCATCTTTTTGACCTCTCGGGTCTACAATGGAAGGAGCCCAATGTGGTGCTTGGTCCTAACAGATCCCCTTCAAGGATGGCTCGAATTTCTCAAGCCCTCTGGTGCTTGACACTACCTTTGGTTAGTTCAGCCCTCTATCTTCTTACTGCTTTTTGCTTTCTCTGTCTTCTCTCTCTATTCTTCCGTGTATATGTCATTTAATTCTCCCACCAACGTTGAAAAACATTAAATATTATGCACCATTAATGATTAAGCCAATGAAAATTCGTTACAAATACATTGATAAAAGTTTTTATCCCCTCCAAGTCACATTATTTTTCCATCCTAATTGCAACCAAAGCTTCTAGCATGACACCACAAGTGAATTCCAGCAAATAGCAACTTCCAATCATCGTTATTTCCGAGTAATTATCCAATTATTCTCAGTAATTTTACTTTTCCAAAATAGTTACCCACAAAGGAAAATATAAAGACTATAGACAATCCTCTGTGACCCGTTGTAATTAATTTATATGAATTGTTTCTTATTGACATCGATTTCAAAATTATTGAAACCAATTGTGAAATCAACTTGTACGAGCTTCACAATTGGGTGTTTCAGAAATATGAAGATGCCAATGATGAGTTTTCTTTCCCTTAGACATACCATTTTCACCTGATGTGGAACCCAATACTCTTTTCTACATAACCTCTGAGTCAATTTCTCAGGCACTCTAGCTAAACCCTCAGGATTCTCTTCACCTTTTTTTCCACTAATGCTTTCAAAGAGATTTACCAGAAAATTTCTTTTTCAAAAAGCTTGCATATCTTTGAATCTTTTTTATTAGAAAATTCATAATTACATAAAACAAACCCACCTTATCCCTCTACAATGTTCCCTGAGATGTCTAGACAAGATATTTCCTTGGTTTCTTATATGTTAGGATATCCCAACAATCAATGGGTTGATGAATTTATTTTGGGCTTTTTATCAGTTTTTTCTTCTGGTAAAAAACCTTCAAACATGTTCAATTACAATCGATTTCTGTCCGATGCAATTCATGATCAATCCTTAAAGTCCAATGCTGAAAGGTCATTTAAAAACCGGTCAGTTTTGATTTACTTATTTTTATATCATCAGTCAAAAAGATTTAAGTTTGCTTTATAGAAATTAGATGTTGAAGGCAAACCACAGTTAATGATTCATTAGACCTCATTAGTGGGGAAAACTTCTGAAGAATTCTTTCAATGACTTTGTTAATCGATTTTTGTATATGAAAATTTGTTTGTTAGGTAGTGATGTAGTTCCCAAAGTTTCAACAGAGATCAAAAGGATTCTACATTTGAGTGAAAAGTATAGAGTTGGAGATTAGTGTTTATATCAAAATTTTATAATAATTAGAATCTATGGTTGCAAGCTTCCACTTTACAAACTACCAGTGTTCCTCCCCATGAGAATTTTTGCACTTGAATATATCAAACATATGATGAACATGGATGATGTTCATTTTGTTTCCAAGAAACAAAGAACTCAATTTAAACTAAAAGTACAAGTTGGCCCATTCATAATCAACACTAAAGTTGCAGAAAAAAAGTCAATAATTTGTTAAGTCAGATGAAGTTTAGATTGAGTTTTAGTTGATCATATGATCCATTACGAGTAATATCATAAATGAGATTTGGACAAAAGTCTACATCATATGTGCACATTGCAAACCCTGAGATTGAACTGTAAGCCAATAAAGAAAAATGGGAAGAAAGCACACTGCAGGGAGTTGAGGAAATAGTCTCTAGTCAAACAACATTGAAAAAGCCAAGAGAAATTTTATCCCCAGTAGGATGAAAGTTACAGAAGGCGGCATTCAAAGTGTTCAGGAGAAAAAAGATAATAAATGTTGAAGAAGAGTCCTCAGAAGTTCAAACTTCTGAAGAACCTACTACAGTGATACTTTCAAGGGAATCTACATTTTCATTACAACGAATTTAAGAAACCACCATATATTATCCTTCTTCTCCTTCTTTAAGGCAATCGAGTATTTTTCCAAGATTCTTAGAGATGAAGAAGAAAAACAAGGCACTAAACTTCTACATGTGCAGAGTTCTGAAAAGTGTTCCACAACTTAGATTAGATTACTTTCAGCATTAGATAGTGAAGAATGATAGTTCCAATTAATTTTTTGGAACCAAAGGTCCATGTGCCTAAGAGTGTTGAAGATTATAAAACCTTTGTGTTTTCATTTGATACTAAACAAATACATCCTATAGACCAAATTGATCTTCACAAGCAAGCAGGAGAAATGATATACACATTCTTGACCATTTTTACCATTGTAGCATCTAAGCTATAGACATTTGTGAACAATATTTATTCACAATTGAAGCTAGATAATAATTTCTTCTCTAGCCAAAGATACAAAAATTAGAGGGTTGGAAGATCTAATTTTAAAATTGGGATTGAATCCTAAAAATGTAAATGCAACTGAGGGAATAATTAAACGCAGAAATGTAGACATTCAAGCACTAAAGAAACAGTTGAGATTACCAACAAGTAAACATCCCCAAGCACCAGAAGTGGGTACACTAAAGAAAGAAAAAGAAAACATGTTTCGAATGATTGTGGAACAAAATGTGCAAATTCAGAAGATGGAAAAATTAATCAAAGAAAGAGAACTCCAAATCACCACTGGAGCAAGAAACATCTACGACAATAGTGTTAACCAGTGTTGATAATATCACTATCAGCGAACATCGGCAAGCATAAAAATAAAATTAAAATATATATATATAATATATATATAATAAATATTCAAATTTTTAAACATATCCGATATTTTCAAAATATCGCGATATTTTGCCGATATTTTGACAATATCACGATATTTTCTCGCGATATATTGTTTTGCCGAAAATATTCTGATATTTTCGAATATCGCCGCTATTATCAACATTGATGTTAACATTGAAAACAAAGTCTATCAATCAGAATCCAGTAGGGCAACTATCAAAAATTATGGGAGACCTATCATTAAAATATATGGAGATTGAAAAGCTTAGAGTTTAGTTGGAGAAAACCCAAGATAACAAAATAAATATTGATAATGCATATCTTGCCAAAGTATAGAAAAACTTTAGATTAACCAAGCAACTGGAGAAATATGAAAATGAATCTTTGATTGCACAAATATTATCTAAAGCAAAACAAAAAATATGGATTGACCTAAATTCAACCATGACTGAACTCTGAACATATATTAAAAACATTTTTGAATAGGAAGAACTAGTGCAAAGGTCAAAGACAAACATTACATAAATCAAAGAAGATTTATATCACGAGCCAAGGGAAGCATCCAAAATAATCGAAGTGTTGAATTCTAAAACAAAAAAAATAATCGAAGTGTTGAATTCTAAAACAAAAGAAGCACTGGAGGAATTTGGAATTGAAGACGGGATTGGTTAGTCCTAAAGTAAGAGTTTTGACAAAAAAGAACTTAATGTTACAGTTAGAAAATAAATGTCAAAACTTAGAAGCACGGGTTTAAAAAATGCATAGAAAGTTTAATGTTTTACGCCTGAAAGGACTTCCAACTCTACAAGATTTTAGTGGCCAATTGATTTTACTAGAAAATTACCAGCACAAATTGCATGAGATAGCAACAGATAGGACAAAGTTTGCTAAAGTCAAAGGGATAATCAATGGTAAAGCATTTCTTGAAGGCTTAGAATATGATCTTTTTATCCAACAGTAAATTCAACATTTGCTCATTACTAAACCAACCTTTGAAAAATATACAAAAATGGACAAGGCATATAGAAAAATAGCAAAAAATTATATCCAAATGATAAAAGATGGGATAAATTACTTTAACTCATTAAGTGAAACAAAATGCAGAAATTCAATAACCAGTGGCGGGGAAAGGAGGAAAAAGCATGATAACAGGAGCAAAAAGCAGAAAATTAAGTTCGAAGCAGAAACCATCAAACAACATCCTCGAATTATGTGATGATTACTCAAATCTGTTCATAAAAACTATTTATATGTTTTATTCTTATAAAATCCAAATTAGTTTTAGGTAATATTTCATTTTGTAATAACTTTTATTAAATATAGATATTTATGAATTACACTCTAAGTATTTTGTAATTCGAAGAAGGGTGATCCAGTGACACTATTGTAATACTGTGAAATATTTCCGAAGATAATTAGAGGATTCTCACTTCATTCTTAAAAACTGTGTTCTTGTGAGTTTTTCCTTTTTATTCATTTATGTTTTCCATAATTTATTTATGCATATGTTCAAGGTAATATAGGAGTCGAATTATGTGATGATTACTCAAATCTGTTCATAAAAACTATTTATATGTTTTATTCTTATAAAATCCAAATTAGTTTTAGGTAATATTTCATTTTGTAATAACTTTTATTAAATATAGATATTTATGAATTACACTCTAAGTATTTTGTAATTCGAAGAAGGGTGATCCAGTGACACTATTGTAATACTGTGAAATATTTCCGAAGATAATTAGAGGATTCTCACTTCATTCTTAAAAACTGTGTTCTTGTGAGTTTTTCCTTTTTATTCATTTATGTTTTCCATAATTTATTTATGCATATGTTCAAGGTAATATAGGAGTCAGAGTGAGTCTAGATTGAATATCAATATCCCCAAAGTTATAATCATTAAAGAGATTAATTAACTAAATAGTGTATTTAAATTAGTCTCGCTATATCTTTTAATTGTTGTCTTTTGTCATCTCTTGAACATATATTGTTTGGCTGTAAAAATTTTTGCACGCAACAATTGTGTTTGATTAATTAAATATTCAATACAAATGTTTGATTATTACGTACCTTCTCATTTCTCATTTTCTGCTTTCAAACTCAACTTAAAGATGTATTCTGCTATGAATGAAAATCAGTCCTTTGGGCTTCCGAAAATATTTAGATTTGTTAGATTCTACAAGTGTTAAAGATTAACTCCAACACCCCTTCCTACTCTTTGCCCTCCACCCCCATTTTTTGCTTCTTCCCTACATCCATCTTGATATTGCATCTTCCACTACCTTTTTTGCATACTACTTGCAACTTCCCCATGCACTCCAAACTCCATACTACTTGCAGCTTCCCCATGCACTCCAAACTCCTAACTTTTTTGCTCTTGTTTCACTCTACTCATTGGAAAAGGATAATGGTTCACAATCTTGTTGCAAAGGGTGTTCGTCAACCTCTCATAAAATTCAATCCACTTAAATTTGAGTGCAAATCCATTATTGGTTATCCTACTGCCCAATGATCAAGCTCAATCCAAGACCATAGTTATCAAATTCAGAGGAACCACCCAAATAAATTTGAAAATTTATTGGTTTGTTCGATTAGGCTGAATTATGGTTCAAGTTCGATTCAATACACAGCCAAAAGACCAAGTTTATCAATGTCATTTCATTAATGTCAGAAGGGGAAAAGTAATATATCAGGTCGTTAATGTTAAAAGAAGCGGAAGGTCACACCAAATTATGGTTCAAACCTCCATGGTGATCGAAATCATGTCAACCAATGCTATATTGATCTTGTGCTGACTACGGTAGCAGTTTACTTAAATAATTCAGTATATGCATGATCATTTGCTGGTAACTCCAAATTCGAACTCGGTAACTCTGCTCAAGACTAGTCAGACTTTCAAGTATATAGTACACTAAAACCCAGGACTTCAATATTTTGTCTCGAATTTTTATAGCCATTTTTTAATGTTTCATTGTAGTAAATAACCATTTTATCTATAAATGAGGCAAGCTTTCAGTAACGAGGTTGATGAAGAATTAAACCTTCTACCAGGGTTTCATTACCCTACCAGGGTTCCATTACCCTGTAGTCTGATTAGCCAAATGGCATGTCACAAAGAGGAGGCGAGTCTGGGTTCAAGCCCAGATGATTTTGGCAAAAATATATACCCTTGGACCTAGTATTAAGACAGCCAAAAGACCAAGTTTATCAATGTCATTTCATTAATGTCCGAAGGGGAAAAGTAATATATCAGGTCGTTAATGTTAAAAGAAGCGGAAGGTCACACCAAATTATGGTTCAAACCTCCATGGTGATCGAAATCATGTCAACCAATGCTATATTGATCTTGTGCTGACTACGGTAGCAGTTTACTTAGATAATTCAGTATATGCATGATCATTTGCTGGTAACTCCAAATTCGAACTCGGTAACTCTGCTCAAGACTAGTCAGACTTTCAAGTATATAGTACACTAAAACCCAGGACTTCAATATTTTGTCTCGAATTTTTATAGCCATTTTTTAATGTTTCATTGTAGTAAATAACCATTTTATCTATAAATGAGGCAAGCTTTCAGTAACGAGGTTGATGAAGAATTAAACCTTCTACCAGGGTTTCATTACCCTACCAGGGTTCCATTACCCTGTAGTCTGATTAGCCAAATGGCATGTCACAAAGAGGAGGCGAGTCTGGGTTCAAGCCCAGATGATTTTGGCAAAAATATATAAAATGCAACACCGGACCGTAAATGCGAATTAGTAGGAATTGCCAACATCTACACAAATTAAACGCACAAAGGCTTATCCCTGTAAATGTAAATTAAAAAGCAACGCCAATATTTGCACATATTAAATGCACAAGGGCACCGGTAGAATGGAACCTGGAATTGGATTTTTCGATGTGTCATGACACCATTTTGGATATGAGCCACCTGAGACCTTCTGCATCATCCATATGCTACTTGTGTGTTTGCTAGCATGTGTTCAGATTTCCACACCATAAAAATGACTCTGTTACTCCTAATATTCGGAGTCTCTTTATGAATAGTCCATGGTATATGTTCATGCCTCTGTCACTATTTGGTCATATTATTAATCAAAGGTGCGCTTGTCAAGCACTATACTCCCATCATTTGTGTCCTCTTTCCTAATGGTCCAAGGCATATGTTTATGACCACCTACTGCTATGTTTGGTATTCTTATTGTGAGCTGGGAATAATAACAATTTAGGAGGGTGAATGAGCACCAAACAAGTATACAAATTTGCAAGCATGTAATTTCTGTAAATGGAAAACAAATTGACAGTTAAAGTGGACCCTTCCCATGGCTTCAACAGTTTCAGATAAAAGAACTTGTGCCAATAAAAACAAAGGCAAATTTCACAATTGTTCTAGCATAATATTGTGGTTGGAATTTTAGTAATATTCTGGCAATTATCGAACTCCTCATAACAGGATTTATGAAGCAAAGTTTTGCCAAACTCATGAAGCAGATCACCTTAAGATACAAGACAAGGCAACAAAATTCCATATCATATTGGTTTATATATCTGTGATGCAGCGCAAGGCATTAGTAGACATATAGCTAGATGAATGACAATCCTCGCTTCAGTTGAATATTTAGTAGTACATGGCCCGATGACACGACATTGAGAATGTCGTTCGATGGGAAAAAACTTTCATGAGATAGATGGAAAAGTCACGCAAGTTTGGAGAGGCGAGGTTCGCAGTGGCCACCAAATAAGTTGGCAGGAATACATGTCAGCACATTTCTATCCAAGAATTCATACAGGAGGAAACAGCAGTGGTGACACAAAAATTTGTTTATGACAGATCATATAATATAATTGCAGCGTCAGGGTATTCACAAATTAACTTTGCAGGTAAAAGAAACCAAAATATCACAAACTTAATGGAATAGTCAATGATGTTGGAATTTGAATAGCCATGGTCAGTATTTTCAGTATGTGAAGAAATGATGTTGGAATTTGAATAGCCATGGTCAGTATTTTCAGTATGTGAAGAAATAGAAATTTTTATTACGCCTCCTAAAATTGCTCAAATCAACCTTCTATTGTTCAAGTCCGCTGGGCTCCTTAGAGGCACCCATTCAACCCCCTTCAAAGTCTATATAGAAGAGATCTCTCCTCATTTGGCATATCGATTTTGTCTTGATTATTTCTGTTCCAGCGAAAGAGAAAAGAGGAAACGAGGGCTGAAATTTCAGAAGGATGGAGCAAAGGCTTGGCAGCTCCTAATTTCTGATTAGATGTTATCTTGATGTCTTGTTTCTGGATGTATTGATGAATTTTGGAACACTCTCTCATGAGGAAAGATTTTTGAGTTTTCCCCTTGTGCATTTTGCCTTAGCCTCAGGCCTAATTTCTGTGTCTCTTGTCTCATTGTCTCATGGTTATTTTCTACTGCTCTTTCCATGTTCAAATGGTTGAAATTTTCTTGCATAATTGCTTTATGATGCAATATGGAACTACTAATTAATCATAAGAAGACAAATATCTGGTGCTTCTTCCAAAAGATTATAATTTTGACTAAATCCAAACCAATCGATAGAACTTTCAACAGAATGTGTACCTAAACATCTCTTATTTTTACTGAGACTTATGTCTAAAGTCTTACATTGTAATTATTGCCACAAGATAGATGTGTTTTCATCAATGTTTCTTGAAAATTTGCATAACTTATTTCTCAGAGGCTTGTATCAGCTGTGTTCATTGATGTTTCTTATAAGATAAAAGAAAGTCCTCCGTTATAATAAAGTTGTTTCTGTTTTGTTTACAGCAAGCGGCATCATGTCAAAATGGGGCACTAAATGCTCTCATGTGTGATGTAATGTTCTTTGTTAAATGCTTCCCAAAAGAGACTTGTTAACGTATCCGTGTTGCACACCATGTACAGTACATGAAATAAAACTCCACTTTAAACTATAAGAGGCAATCACCCTTGGATAATATGTAGGTTTACCAAATTATCCCAAGTCACAAAGATCAATAAAGTAAGCTGCTATAGAATGCATCTACCATCTAGTTTACTGCGAGATTCTAGCCACCATGTGAGAATATAATTGGCTGTTTTACAGAATAAGGCTTGGAAAATATTCTCACCCCTCCCATTCCCCTTCAAAATTAAACAGCCATTTCTATTCCCAGTTGAAATCAGAAAATGTCTTAGTCAGGACCCACCACCTCACTTAGATAACAAGATTCTCTCTGGCAGATGCAGCGGCTCCTGGTCCTAGGTTATAACTCCTTCTCCAAAAACCCTACTGGTGTAAATACACAGCCAAGTTAGGCTATGCTAGCTAAAAGACCAAATAGAAGCTGTGTGGTGGTGTAATTAGTGCACTTCTTTTTTACTCCCATTGCACCAAGAAAGGTATCAGCCCTTTACTCAATCTTGCTTGGAGTATGTATGCCTCAAGCTGCTAGCTTTAATGGCTGATGAATACGATTTCCTTGTTTGAAAAGTATGGACAGGTTTTGACAATCTGAAAAGGCACTCAGAAGCACAACCAAATGTAATTTTTTTCACCTTGAATAATAAAGTTAGAAAAGGTAGGCTAAGTGATAAGCAGTGTAGTACTAGGTGTTAGCTCAACCAGTTGTCAGAAATGTTGTTGGGGATTGGGCAAATTCAGTGCCAATAGGTGCCCAATTTGAATCCCCAAGAGTCAGGGGCACTAGTCTACATCAATGAGGTTACTATGGATGTAATAAATGAATAGAAGGAAACATCCCTTGGGTTTAATCGAAAAAGCCAAATAGCACATGACATACGTAAAAGATGAGCACAACACTGTTCTAACTCACCACCCGGGAAAAACACATATCAACTAGCATAGATCCATCTCAACTGGGTTACATTAAGCACAAAAAGGGATCAAAAGACTCCATGTGCAAACCTAGTAATGCCTAATATATCCAATAGATCTGCGATTACGAAGGATCTACAGTAATAAATTAGATCTGTGATTAAGAAGGATCTACAGTAATAAATTAGATCTGTGATTAAGAAGGATCTACAGTAATAAATTAGATCTGTGATTATGAAGGATCTACAGTAATAAATTTGTCAACCTTGTTTAGCGTTACACACAAGCTGTAGAGCCCTTTGCTTCTCTTGGTGCAACTACACAATTGCTGACGCATGGATGGATGAAGGCTTTAAGAAATAATAATTGATTAAATAATCTGACAACCACATGAACAGCAACAAGTATGCAATTTACCCGAACTACAAAGAAACAAGTTAAACAGAGGTTCGGTTTCAAAGAATTTTATTTTATATTATGAATGGCACAAAACTCCTTACATTGATACAAACAAACCAACTTCAAACTAACTTATAAGGCCACAGTTACTTTTGATTCAGCCTTTCGTACCAAAGAGGAACCGTTCCGATTACAAAAATAACAAGCAAAAAAACAATACAGAATAAATTGGCCTATTGAAATATACCTGGAGATCTATTAATACAGTACAGAAACAAGACCTAGAGATTCAAGTTTCATTAAAGCAGATTGACCCCACTGTTAATCCCTCTGTGCCATGATTAATTCCAATTTTTTTGCCAATATAACAGCAGCTAGTACCCAAAATGCTATCACCATCTGATACCTAATCCACAAACCCAAGGGATCCAGTAGATCCCCTTCTGTCTTACAACTCAAAGTCGTCTTCCAGCTTCAACGTCTGGGACGCAGCCTCCTCTTCATCATCGTCGATCACAAAATAAGGATTGTGCCCAATCGGACGGAACTTGTAACCAGTGAACACGTAGAACGCAAGGGTTGCCAATTCTCCAGCCATTACACTAGTCCAGGCATACTTGTAAGCCGTTATGGTGATCAGAGCGTAAACTACAACGCGAGTGAAGTAAATATAGCAGACCACCACAATATAATACTGCCTGAACAGGGTCAACTTCATCAGATTCACCGCTGCTTTGCCATCAGTATGCGCAGCTTGCCGCAGATTCTTTATAGACCAGACAATGGGGAACAAGACAGCACAACAACAGATCACGTCAACTAACAGAAACATCTGCTTCCAGGCAAGCCAATCCTTGGCATACGGCCCGGTCTCATCGATCACCACAGTTGCAATGTTGGCTAAAACTTGCAAGGGAATGACAACCATGAGAACTTTCTTCTCCTTGCCTTGCAAATAGGGTTTCAAGAAGGACCAGCCAGTGCCAATTAAAACAATCAGTGTAAAAAGCATAATTCCCTTCAAAAAACTGAAAATATAAAACAGAACATCCCATCCATGGGCTGTTCCGGTCCTCTTAATGAAAGACTTGTCCTCTGCCTCGCAGATGAGATTAAAGGCTTTCAGGCAGACGAGTGCGGCCATAAATACATGGATCCGGTAGGCTGTCAGGCGGTTTCTAACAACCACGTAGATCCAAACCCCAGCCAGCACAATATATATCAAAAAGAGCGTAAAATAGAGCTTCGGCAGAAGGGTTTCACCGGCTGAAAGATAATCCCGGGTGCTATCACCGAATCCCTCGAGATTATACATTACAGTCTTTACATCCATTGAAACCACAACATCGGGGATACAATTAACAAAGACCAGAGTATACTGATTTGCCTCGAAACCTTTGAAGGTTTTGTTATAGGAAGTGAAATTATCCAAATCCTTGAATGTAAAGAGGTGTACGATGAGCTTACTCTCGAGTACACAGTGGATTTCGCCGTGCTCCAGATCTTGCAGAACGTGAGCCCAGGCATCTCTGGTGCTCAGGAAGAACCCCATGTAAGCGGGGTCGACCTTCTCCCCCTTCAAGTTCTTGTAGGAGTGGTCGTTCACAGAGATTTCAATGCGGCCTCTGTGCGTGAATCCGAATTCGTCGAAAGGGATGATCGACCGGTCGTCGGATCTGATCTCTGAGTGCCGGATCTCAGCTGAACAAAAAGGCAAGAACCCCATCAGAAAGGCCATCGAAAATAAGAGGATCGCCATTGCAGAAACCCTTGAATCCGAGCCCATTCCGAAGATCTGAGATGACTGTTTCATCGCATTGTCTTCGCGAAAAGCCCCAGAATCGCCAAACTGCCGCGAGGCTAGGAAAACACCGTCAAATTAACAACGACGATAAACCTGCGAGGGCTTTTATAGTGAATTCTCAACGGGTCTTGTACGTTATAAGTCAAGGCCCGTCTCTTGACGGGAATTTGCATTCTCGTCGATTGACGGGCACATGAATTGCGCAGGGTGGAAATGTCCTAAGATTTTCCTTTCCGATATAAATACAAAAGAGGTTGTCGGTAGGGAAGGTTCTCGAATCTTAAAATAACGTAGTGAAGAACTTTAAATGTTTAATTTTTTTTAATTTGATTTTACAAAAGTTTGTTAAGTAAGTTTGTTAAATGGAATTAGTGTTTTGTATATATTTTTTTAGCATTTGAATAATGATATTATATTATTAATTGTTTATTTAAAATATTATATTAAATTTTAAACATTAGCAGTTAAACTTTTAAAATTTAATTTTAGTTATTAATGTGAAAAAATTCAACTGTTTAGATACAAAAAATTATTAGATATAAAAATGAAAAAAAGATTATTTATATAAAAATAAGGGGATTTATTATTATATTTTTTTGTTATATAATTGGGAAATGACTTTTTTGTAAGTTTAGTAGGACTACATCTTTATCGTGTCCATTATATCGCCCCGATCGGATTGGGGAATTGAACCGGTGACTTTATATCAAAGAGTGCTTTAACAAAGCACCTGATCATTGTCTATCCACCTTGTGGACATCGGAAAAGACATTTTTATTGATCAAAACCTAAATCTAATGCACAACAGTGTCACAAGTTTATATTTATAATAAGGAGCTAAAAATAACTTATATAGTGTGGGGATTCAATAAGTTGTCTTAAAAATTTTAAGTATGCAAAAACCTTATATTGATTCCCATCTTGGAAGAATTATATATATATATATATAATATTATATATTTATATTTATATATATATTTATATTTTGCATGTTCACATATTTACAAGGAGCAAAATGCACTTCCTAATATGCTTTCTAAAGTAGGCTTCACTATGGATCAAGGTCTCTGGCACATCCAAGAGCAGCATGAAAAATTTGTGTATGAGTATTATTGTATGCCATACATAGATCAAATTGTTTAGGCGGAAAGGACTTGATATTTTTGCATGATCTCTTCATATCTAAAATTCACATAATCTTACAATCCATAGTGTTGTTTTAGTGTAAGATTGGTAAAACAATTCTCTTTTTTCACCATTTTTTGTTGTAGCCACAATCTATGCAACTACTTTTGGATAACTAAAGGCAAAGCCAGGAAAAAACAACAAGTAGAAGCTTACCGGCTTACAATAGTGGCAATCAAAATTTTATCTTGGAATACACCTAAGGGTGTATATGCAAAATGTAATTTTGAATCATTTTTCAACTGAATGGAAATTATGGTTTTGTTTTTTGTTTTTTTTTTTTGTGGAAAAAAGCTTATATAGTTGGACCAAAATTAAGTCAACAATGATTACAGATAAGTAAAATTACATCTAGTTAGGAAAACTTGGTTGTATACACCCTATAGAATATGCCTAGTATTAAACTGGCCTATATCCATCCTAACTATATATCTACCAAGTGTCGAGAGGGGTTAAATCTCTAAAGGTGCAAACCTCTATTTTCGTGCAAAACTTGAGGAAAGGTTTGCAACTCGAGAGATTTGATCCCTTTCGACGCTTGATAGATCTAGAGTTAAGATGGATCTAGGTTGGTATGCTATTTTATATGTCATTTATATGTTAATGTTATGCCTTTAAATAGGCTACATTAGAGAAGAATACCATGGGAAAAACCATGGATTGTCCAAACTCGGAGTCTGAAAACCACTGGTAATTTCACTGAGTCAAAATGTTTGCATAACAGTACAATATCTCTTCTATATTGGGTTGGAGAGAGCCTCTTAGCCCAACAAAACTTGTCTTACATACTAAACTAAGCTGGAGGAGAAACATTAGCCTGACCTAGAGAAGTTATGGGCCCTAAAAGAATAAAGATTAATGAACTAATAAAGTTTAATGAGGGGGAGGGAGATAGAGTACCCTGAGCATATGCTTGTTGTAGCTCTTCAATTTGGACCTATAGACACCCAATTTCAACCTTCGCTTGATGAATTTGCTTTTGGTGTTCTATTAGAATGTCCATAGTTGTGTCCAATTGTGATGCCAATTGTTGGTGGTTTAATTGAAGCTATGCTAAACTCTCCTAAAGGTCGACGACATTGCTTGGAGAAGCCTAAGGATCTTTTCACTAACTAGAAGGAATGTGCAAAACCATAATCCACATTACACAGGACAAGCAATCTAGGATCCAATCCTCTAATGCATGGACTCAGTGACTAAGAGGATAGGGAGCCATAAAGAAAATCCATATTGTGTGGAGACACCCTTGTACCATAACCATCAACAAATACCATAAATTTCCATGATGTAGATTGTACAAAGCCATGACTTCCACAATGAGGAGATGAGACAAGTAAGTTAGTTTAATTATTGCTTCAATTAAGAGGGTTCTTGTGTTTCATGGTGGTCAAACCTTTGAAAGGACCCCAAATTTCACTAGGTGATATACATTGATGCAACACTTGTCACCATTTTGTCAAGAAATGGGTTGAAACTTACTCATTCATTAGTATGCATGGTTCCTTATGATCTCCAGGTTGTATGTGTAGAAAGAGAGTTGGGTATGGGGTTATTGCTCCTTTGGACATAAAAAGTTTATACATATAGGATGGAGCTCAATCCTTAACTAGTTCTTTGGAAAATAAAATGAAGTTTAGGATATGGGGGGAGATCCAAACTTCAAGTGCTTAATTATATTTTTAGAGTCCCTAATAATGATAAATTTATGGAGATGTAAGGAAATTGCTAAATTAGTTCCTGGGAGAAGGGCATAGGATTCAAACTAGTTATTAGTAGCTCTGTCCAAGCTCCATGATTAGGAAAATTTTCAGTTTTTCCTCAAGGGGAATGAGCACCCACATGCAACCTGCCACCCTTATAATTTTTGTTTGAATTAAATAAAATTAAATATTATCTTATATTGTATAATTTCTGTTGAATTTATTGTTCAAACCTATTTACATTAAGGTAGGGCTTGTTTCACAATCCCATCTTCCATAAGGAGGAGGAGAACTTTATCCTTACCATTGGTAAAATGGGAATTCGTCAAATTTGCTAAGGAAAAACAAGGTGCAAAGTAAGCCCAAACAACCATGGACCCCTAGTTAGGTTTGATTTTAGGCCTTGCCCAGATTACTCCATCAAGTTATCAATTCATTATGGTAAAAGAAAAAAAATTGAGCATTACTTGTAGACACATAGTTGGGTTTCAATCTCGGTTTCTCCTTTTTTTAAACATTTACGATAATAATTAATATTCACTAATTTTTATTAGAAAAATATCAAACTGAAAAATGAACAATTTCCCAATAACAATTACCCTCGAGCTTTAAGATATCATGTCTTTATTATTTATTTAATATGAATCTAATATATTTTAACTTTAAAATATTATAACAATAATAATCAATTAAGAAAGTTTTTGGTAAAGACTTTTTTTTAATTCATTATGGATTAAGAGAACTTGAATATAAAAATAATAATTATAATAATAATAATATAACAAGTTGAAGCATATACTATTCTAATCATTGTAATTTTTGGATTGAGTTTAATTTTAAAGTAAATACAAGAAATATAAAGTAATATGAACATCATGTATTTTTAATTATTATTAAATTTTTATAATAAAAAATTATAATTCTATTTAATTTTAAACCGTTAATTTTGTAATAATATATATTTTTTTTTGAAAAAAAAGTCTTAGGAAGGAATATAATAAAGTTTTAAAACAAGTTTTAACATGATTTATAAATTGATTTTTCAAAATAACAAGTTTATTAAGTTAATTTTGTAATAAAATAATCATTTTTACCTTCATAAATCTTAAAAGAATTTAAGAAAATTTAAACAAAGTTTTAACATGACTTAAGATTCACTTATGATATAACAATATTTTGAAAGATTTTAAAATTAAGTTAACTGGTTAAAAAATGGATTAAATTTTTAAATTAGTATAACATTTAAGCTTATTACATTATCAACATTTTATAATTTGAAAAATTTATAAAAATAAATAATTCTAATTTAAAGTTTTTAAATTAATTCATTTTTTTAAAATATTATTACCACTATCATTATAAAAATTAATTTATATTAAAAAATATATATTATTTATTAAATAAAGTTATTAATTTATAATAAATAAATATTTTTTCTCAGCAAATAAGTAAATAAATATATAGATAAAATTAACTTACCTCCTCGGAATTTACATAATTTGCGTGTCATGCAAGGTAAATAAGAGTTTTGGGAAACTTTGTTGGTCAAGGGAACGTGGAGGTGTTGGAAGATTTTTAATAACCTAGAGAGTTATCGAACTGTTGATCAATGGAAGAATATGTACAACTAACTTGATAACTAAAATAATATTCATTTATTTGATTGGTTTGCGTGTGGGGTTGAGTGAAGTGGAAGGCATCTATAGATTTTTATTGACCAAGAATTATTAAATTTAAACTTAAAAGAGATGGGTGTGGAGATATTTAAAAATGAAAATTAGATTTGGTCCATTGAATTTGGGAAAGGGAAAAATGGTTTTTTTTAATCATTGAATTGAGGCTTTGTGATCCATATCATATTTACCAGAGATTTTTTGGTTAAATCACAAGATCTATT
>APFE030042564.1:0-30500 GCA_000404065.3 Pinus taeda | reverse complement strand
AATCTTGGTAGGGGAAGGCTCTCTCAGTAGGGAAGGCTCTCCCAAAAGTGTCAAGCCAAATACTTCCATGCTTGCGAAAAGAATGACGAATTGTCAGCCTCATTACAACTCCAAAATTGGCATCTAAGCAGAATATTAAATGGATTTACAATGGCAAACTTTTAATTTAATTTAATTCTTATTAGTTTACACCATGAATCATATTCTCTTCACAAAATTATTCTTGATGATGGACCACAGTAGTCTGGTTCAAAGTGTTGATTCAAAAATGATGCAATAATTCTGGAAATTTCCCCAAACAGAAGTGAGTGTGTTGGGTCGGTTTTTCCTTTTTTCTTTTTTAGTTTTTTTTGGATAAGGAAAAATGATATCAGTTAATGAACTCAAATTGTCCGTTTCATATGCATATAACCTTCACTGTGATATAGAAATATTAACCTTCTTCGATGTATTTAAAAAATGGAGGCTTTAACACTCCTCATTAGTAGACTAATAGATAGATTTAACTTTTTATTATGCTATCTAACAGTATGGGGGTGAGGCTGCATCTCCATAGTTTCCCTGCCCCAAGGGGTCGAATGGACAACAAACAACATTGCCTTTTTTCTGAGGAACTTCCACTTGTTCCAGTGATGGTTCCTAGGGAAATAGGTACATTTGAGGGATTTCCTCAATGCCTCTAGGTATAGCTAGATGCCTCTTCATCATCCCAAGAATGTCTATGGCTGGTGTCCCTTTCCTATATTGTGATCATAGATATTGAATGCTTTATCTTTATGAAATTAAAACGGTTGATGAAACAAGCTAGAAGCTAATCTACTTTATCATCAATATTGTGTTTAGAAGCTAATCTATTTTATCATCAATATTATCCGAAACATTGGAGTGTAAACGCCCAATAATTGACAAAAAGAAATATATTGTATTTTTATTTATAACTTCAATGATGATTACAATGGTGGAAGGCCCTGGCTTAAATACAACCCAGGAGCCATTACATGATGGGGCATGATCTTTTATCGTGCCCCTTAGTTTAGAAATTAAATTAAATAAATTTATACATAACATTGCCTTCCCCTCGAAAGAATGCTTTGTATTCAAAGCATAGGTAACGAAGGATGTTGTTGACATAGTGGTTAAGTCTCCCAAGAGGCTTCTTCTTCTGGTAGGCCATTCCAGTTATTCAGGTATTCTTTGGTTACTTGTCATCGCAACTTCTTTTCCCTGACAGTGATGACTCCTTCTAGTTCTAAAATGATCTTCCCTTCGTCGTCTAATGTCGGAAGTGTTGTCTGTGCTGTTTGGTGTTTGCCAAGTGCCTTTTTAAGGAAAGATACATGGAAAACATTGTGAATATGACTTTTATCAGGAAGGCTTAAGTTTTATGCTACTTGGCTGATCTTTAATTAATCTAGTGCGGTCCATAGAACTTCGGTGCCAATTTGTTGTTTACTTTCTGTTTTAAGGACAATTGCTTATAAGGTTGAAGTTTAACAAATACCTATTCCCCAACTTCAAATTCTTTTTCTGTTATGTTTCGGTCAGTCTGCAGCTTCATACGATTTTTTGCAATATTTAGATTTTCCTTTAGTGCTTGGAAGACTTTTTGGGTTTCTTCTAATTGATCTTTAACTGTTGGAAGTTTTGTCTTGATAATGGCAAGGTCCTTCCATTTAGGAGGTTCATAACTATATAGAGCTTGAAATGGAGTCATTTTCACTGAAGTGTGGTAAGTGGAATTGTACCACCATTCAACGAGATGTAACCATTGAGCCCACTTATTTTGTTTTTCTGGTGCATAACAATGTAGGTAGGCTTCTAAACATTTATTGACTACTACTATTTGATTGTCTGTTTGAGGATGGTACACTGAACTCATGTTGAGGTAGGTTCCTATATGGTTGAAAAATTCCTTTTAGAATTTGCCTTTGAAATTGGTGTCTCTATTGCTAACAATGACTTTGGGAAACCCATTAGTTTGTAGACATTCTTGCAAAATATCTCAACGATTTGTTTTGTTGAGTCTGATTTCTTCATTCCTATGAATTTGCATGCTTGGTGAGTCTGTCGACTACTACGAGAAATTTGTCTTTGCCACCTGACACTGGTAACCCTTTGATAAAATCCATTGATATTTCTTCCCACTTTTTGATTTGGAATATTTAAGGGATGGAGTAGACCGTGTGTCATAATGTTTTAATTCTTATTTCTCTAGCATTGATCACACTTTGCTAGATATCTTTGAATTTCATTATGCATTCCTTTCCAAAAAAAATTATTGGCGTGCATTATAGTAGGTTTTAAGGAAACCTACATGTCCTGCTGACAGTGAATCATTGGACTCCTTGAGAACTTTGGATTTAAATTTGGAATTTGGGCTTAGGTAAATTCTTCCCGTGTACCACAAAACATCGTTTTTCCAGTCACATTTTGAATTCTGAGGAGGGTTATTGATTATAGCACTTGTTTTTGGATATTTGGCATACTCACTTCGAATTTCAGTAAGCCATTTTGGAACTACAACCAAAATTGCAAGTAATGACGATTCTTCATCCTTCCTGGACAAAGCATCTGCTACTATGTTGTCAATCCCTTTCTTATGTAATATATCCATATTGAAGGTGGTAATTTTTTCGATTCATTTTTGTTGTTTTGTAGAAAGTGTTTTCTGTTGGAGGAGGCGCTGAAGACTATTATGGTTTGTTCGTATTAAGAATTTACTTCCCAAGAGATATTGCCTCCACTTGGCTAATGCATGCATAACGACCAACATTTCCTTGTTGTAAGTAGACTTGAGACATTCTCGCTTGTTGAGCTTCCTGCTTTCAAATGCGACTGGATGACCATCTTGCATCAACACTACCACAATTCCAATACTTGAAGCATCACATTTGATTACAAATGTCTTTGAAAAGTTTGGAGTTGCTAATATAGGTGCATTAGACATAATGTCCTTTAGCTTTTCAAAACACTTTTTTGCCTCATGTTTTGAAAAGGTAAAGGAAATTATGGGAAATTAGAATATATAGGGTTGACATGGAAAAAACACGATGACCGACAGGGTTACGACAGGCTATGCGAAAGGTAGCTTGGTCAAAACATTGAGAAAGGTAGGCGAAGATGAGACATGTTAGAAAATCAGAAAGGCAGAAAGATTTTCTTATATTAATAATTACTTGTAACATTCTTGTAGTATGATTAATTTCTCTTTATGTTATTCTTTTATCTTTTTTTCATCAAACAATTATCAATTCAAAACATGAGGATCAACGATACCAGATGCAGGCACTTAGCTAGGGATAAAATCCCTCTATAGGGGAAAACCCAATCAAACTCTTCCACTGGCAAATTCAAATTGAGATAGACCAAGAACTTAGACCAGACCAAATGATCTTCATCCTCCACCATGTCAGCACTCAAACTGCCCTTCCAAACTTCAATGTTCAACTGCAACAATAATGCATCAGTTCTGCATCAAAGACAAAATTTCGGCCTGACTGCTTCAGAATTTTGGGCCATTCAAGTCTACAACTTCAGCCCTCATGCAACTTCAGCTCCTTCGCACGTGTGAGACAAAGAGAGAAAATTTGGCTTCTTTTGCTTGACAAAGGCTTCCTTCTCCTTCACTAGGTTTTCCTCCTTCCTTGAATTTCGCACTCTTTTATTGCTTCCACCTACTGTAGATCAAACTTCAGTGTGTCTCCAAATGAATCAGGCTCCCTCTATTTATACTGCTTCCATGAGGTCGAATTCCTTTGATGAGGTCGACTTGTCCTTCTTTGAGGCCGACTTGGTGGAGGAGGCCTAGAAGACCTATTTTACATCAAAATAAATTTCTCTCTTGACTGATAAAGCCCAAGAAGGGTCCTTTACATAAGGACAAGGACAATGACTCTTGACACAAACCATAGAAGCCTACAATGGAGGCTTTGACCTATTAACCATTGACTCAAGCATGAAACACATGCTTTAATAAGTCAATTTCTTTTACAATAAAAGTTCTTTTTCTTTCTTTTGATAAACGCATTATATCATGACTCAAATACAATTATGAAGACAGACACTAGTTATATTTTTCAACACTCCCTCTTAACTAGGGAGGTATTCATAATTACATATATAGGGAGGTACATGGAAATTCTCAAAATGATATGCTTTATGAAGAGTTATAGCACACACACTGGTACAGATTAGATACCTGACCATGGTACTCTAATTGGGTGGGGCTAAGGTGTACTCAAGCTTTAGCCACCCTGGGTACTGTTGTCGCCTAAGATGTACACCTAAGTGCGGGAAAAGTTTCTAACTCTGTAAGGTATAATCTGTAAGGCACAACCCTCAGAGTAGGGGCTATCACCTATTCCCTACTCACTTTGTTTAAGCTCTCTCCTAGATAAGCTAAGGGGGTTAGTCCCTAAGGATGGTTAGAAAGGGAAAACTTGTTGCAACAACAATCTAGGAGTGTTAAAATTGGCAACTAGTGCCAAATTCACCTTGGGACAACTCATATGATGGAGATGATTATTGTATTGGATTCCTCTTTTCGAGAGGTCCAAGTTTGATATAAAGACCATCTCATTCGAACAAGCAGAAGTGTGATTTTGAATTTATTCTCTCATATGTACAAATTTTTAAGGTCAGCCTCAACGTAATATAGGCTCAAGAAGCCCAATAGATGTGTCTCTTCACCCACAACAAAGTGTATAAATAGAAGAGACCTCCCTCCTCATTTGGACATCATTTCACTCAACAATTCTTCTCTCTCTTCAACAGATTGGTTCGTACAGTTTGGGGATCTTCTCTCTCTCTCTCACATGTGCGGCTAGGACTATTTTTCTAGGCTGACACAGAACTGAATTTTTCAGTTTGTTGACTAGCGTTGACCCTTGCTGATTTGACATAATTTTGATTGTGTTTTGAAGGCATAATTTCGCTCTCTTGTGGCTCGCATTAATTGGCACAAAAGTCGAGGTGTTTGGGAATGTTTGACTAGCGTTGTCCGAGGGTTGAATGTTGTTTGACCAACATTTGTGGAATTGTTTTGGGTTGACTTTGACCCTTGACGGAGGCCAAATTAATCTACCTTTAACTGAGCTTCAAAGGAGGTGACTTGCTGTTGATTTGACCAACATTGACTTTTTGGTTAAGGCTGAAGTTTGACTGCAGAATTTGATCACATGGGCTGATTGTTGTTTGACCAACATTTGTGGAATTGTTTTGGGTTGACTTTGACCCTTGATGGAGGCCGAATTAATCTTCCTTTGACTGAGCTTCAAAGGAGGTGACTTGCTGTTGATTTGACCAACATTGATTTTCTGGTTAGGGTTGAAGTTTGACTACAGAATTTGACAAGGCTGATTTGACTTTGTATTGGGCTAATCTGTTTGATGTTTGTACTCTCTCTGCTGAACTATTGAATAATAATAAGAAGATTTGATCAAAGGGTTTCCCCTCATTGGGGTTTTTCCCTAGCATCTGCCAAATCTGGTGTCCTCTTGTCTTGACTTGTCTTTTGCATATGTTTTTATGTTCTATCTGCATTTACTATCAATGTGATTAATGTTTGATGTGATTACTACTGAAAATTGTTATTGGGTTGCTAAAGAACTTTGAAATAAATTGTGCTAAGCATAGAACATACCATTTGTTATCTAAAATTAACAGGTATCAAAGCTCAGGTGAAGACAAAGCCCAAGCAAGAGTGAGGAAAGCAATCAGTAAGGGAAGCTGTTGGCAAGAATTTAGAGCTCGCCTCAATGAGGACTACCTCTTACTTCAAATCCAAGGACAAGCTTATGGACAAATCTGACTATCATGCATGGAAGATGTTTCTGGATTTGACTTTGGAAGAAAATGATGTTATGGACTATGTCAAAGGAAGAGTGGAGGAGCCTCCTTCAAATGCACAATTTCGCTCTCTTGTGGCTCGCATTAATTGGCACAAAAGTCGAGGTGTTTGGGAATGTTTGACTAGCGTTGTCCGAGGGTTGAATGTTGTTTGACCAACATTTGTGGAATTGTTTTGGGTTGACTTTGACCCTTGACGGAGGCCAAATTAATCTACCTTTAACTGAGCTTCAAAGGAGGTGACTTGCTGTTGATTTGACCAACATTGACTTTTTGGTTAAGGCTGAAGTTTGACTGCAGAATTTGACCACATGGGCTGATTGTTGTTTGACCAACATTTGTGGAATTGTTTTGGGTTGACTTTGACCCTTGATGGAGGCCGAATTAATCTTCCTTTGACTGAGCTTCAAAGGAGGTGACTTGCTGTTGATTTGACCAACATTGATTTTCTGGTTAGGGTTGAAGTTTGACTACAGAATTTGACAAGGCTGATTTGACTTTGTATTGGGCTAATCTGTTTGACGTTTGTACTCTCTCTGCTGAACTATTGAATAATAATAAGAAGATTTGATCAAAGGGTTTCCCCACATTGGGGTTTTTCCCTAGCATCTGCCAAATCTGGTGTCCTCTTGTCTTGACTTGTCTTTTGCATATGTTTTTATGTTCTATCTGCATTTACTATCAATGTGATTAATGTTTGATGTGATTACTACTGAAAATTGTTATTGGGTTGCTAAAGAACTTTGAAATAAATTGTGCTAAGCATAGAACATACCATTTGTTATCTAAAATTAACAAGTATCAAAGCTCAGGTGAAGACAAAGCCCAAGCAAGAGTGAGGAAAGCAATCAGTAAGGGAAGCTGTTGGCAAGAATTTAGAGCTCGCCTCAATGAGGACTACCTCTTACTTCAAATCCAAGGACAAGCTTATGGACAAATCTGACTATCATGCATGGAAGATGTTTCTGGATTTGACTTTGGAAGAAAATGATGTTATGGACTATGTCAAAGGAAGAGTGGAGGAGCCTCCTTCAAATGCACCCGTTGTTGCAAAAACAAAGTACAAGAAAGGTGAGGTCAAAGCTAAGAAAATTATTGTTGATTCTATTCACAAGCCTTTGGTTGCCTATATTTCTAATTTGGAAACATATAAGGAGATGTATGACAAGTTGGTTGGGATGTTCAAAGTAAATAATGCAAATCAAGTTCTCTTTCTCAAGGACAAGTTGAAAGACATCAAGATGGATAGAGGAAAATCCATTCAATCCTATTTCATGGGGATTACTGAAATAAAAAATGATCTCCTATCTACTGGAGGAGTTGTTGGTGATAGTGAGCTCACTCTTATTGCACTTGGAGGTCTTACAAGAGAATGGAATGTGTTTAACACTACCATCCTCAACAATGACAAAATTCCGAGATCTGATGAATTATTGGCTAGATGCATTCAAGAAGAAAGAAGGACGATGGGAAGAGATAAGCCCTCAAATGGAAACAATCCTACCACATTCTCCGCTCATGCTAAAAGGAAGAACAACACTGGTCCTAGAAGACAAGGTCAAGGATTTAAGCCGAGATTCAAAGAAGGAACAAAAGGAAGATGCATCAATTGCAACAGGTTTGGCCACTTTGCTAGAGAGTGTCCTCACAAGAAGGATACTCCAAGGGATGATGACAACAATAACCACAACAACTACAAAGGCAATGGCAATCAAAGGAACAACAGGTTCAACAATAAAGGAAAGAGGAATGCTCCCACTGCTTGATATGGAAATGGTCGTCCTCCCAAGAAGTCGAGGAACTCCAAGTATGAAGAAACTAATGTTGTAGATAAGCAAAAATAATTTTATCTTATTTGTTCCCTCACCACTGCCTCTTCTCTGAATACATTGGATCATTGGTTGATTGATAGTGGTGCCTCAAGGCACTTCACTGGGTACAAGGAGCCCTTCCCAAACTTAGTTGAAAAGAAGACAAATATGGAGATCATACTTGGGGATAATGTCACTCTTCGCTTAAGTCAAGGTCAAACCCTTCATTTACAAGAAGTATTGTATGTACTTGATCTAAAAAAAAACCTGGTCTCTGTTATGAATTAAATATTCATAACTCAATATATATATATATATATTATATATATAATAAAATTATTAAACAATAATAAATAAATATTATTAATAGATTAGTAAATAAATTAAAGTTAAGCTAAGACACTCAATTAGTTTTGAAGAGACTTTAGTCCAAAAGGACGTGTCTTTTTAGGCTCGTGGCGAGTCAACTCCTATAAAGGAGAATCGCCTTAGCCTTGTAAGAGCATCATCCGTTATCTAAATAAATTTTATATATGAATGTGTTAATAAACATCAATGTGTTTGAGCATTCTGAATGTGAGCGAACAATCAAGTGTTCTAGTGGTATCAGAGCTTGCGGTCCTTTGGAAGACGTTTCCGCTGTCCTTCTCATTGCTCCATCTCCTGTCCGCTATACACAGTCGCTGTCCATCCCATCACTCTATTTCCTCTCCATTCTGTTTGCCTCGCTCCTGCGTCGTTCCAATCCATTGTGCATCAGCCTGATTCATCGTGTTCGCTTGTCTATTCCTTTCCTTGTTTGTCCCCGTCCACCTATCAACCATTGTACCTATTTGCCTCAGCTCCCGACTCAGCATAACTGTGTAGGCACCGAACCGGGACTGGCACCGAAGGAGGTTCACATCTCATGAACATTGATTAATAAGGGTTAAAAGAGCACATCAAAATATACATCAGACTAGGCTATTCTTTTGCACCTCAGACCTCAAAGAACTGAACTGAACTGGGCTATTCTTCTGTGATTTCATTCACTGACCCTCTCCGTGATACAATACGAATCCTTCAGTTGTGGGTTGCAGAAGCGGTTGATGCATCTCAGACTGTAGCAGACCTCCTCGGACTTGGCAAAGCCTTATCATCTTGGACTATTGCAAGCCTCTCTGAGTTTTTACAGTGGCATACCTCTGTTCAATAATTGTGTCACACGATGACTTTGTAGAGGAGTAAACCTTAGATTGGACAGTGTATCAACTGTTGCATTGAGAACTAGGCAGTGACTGTGGTGCTTTTGGACAGGGTGTTCTCAAAGCTTGTGATCGTGGCAATTGACACTTTGGACTGTGGGGTGTTCTTGGTCAAGTGTAGTCTTGTATATCCTTTTGTGAACCGAGCAACAATGTGTCCTCAATTGTGGGAGCTAGTATATCTTCTTGGACTAGGTAGTGTTGAAGTTTGAACTGTAAAATGTTTTGAAGACCGAAACTGTATCATGCATTGAAGACCTTGATCTCTAGCATAAGACTTTGTACAATAGCAGATTCCTCCACCTCAGTAAGCAGCAAGAAGTGATGGATCAAGTGAAGTAAAGCAAGTGGACAAATGAAGTTGACCTTGAAGATTGAAATCAACAACATAGTAAGGTGATCTCATTGATGGCAGTCAAGTAAGTACATTTTACATTTGCAATTAAAAGAAGACAAGACAACATGATTGGTGTCCATGGAGTTGGTGCTCCTAAACGCAAGGTTGGAGCCTTGGATAAGATAGGGTCGAAGCCCTAGAGGTCAGAGCCTCATCAAAGTCCAAGTTGGTGCTTGGCAACATTCATCATTTATTGTATTCAATCTTTTCTATACTTAATAAAATCATTATTATACATTTTTTTGATTAAACTGTGAAGAATCTAACTGGTAAAAATAACAATTGAAAAGAAACACTGATTCACCCCCCTCTCAGTATTTCCAACAATTGGTATCAGAGCCAGCTTCTTCATTATCATCCTAACAGTTGGAAGAAGGATTCGTAGGTCACAATGAAGAATCAGGAAATGACAGGAAATATTCCCCTATTTGATGGTACAAACTTTGGTTTTTGGAAGAAAAGGATGTCCTACTATTTAATGTGCATTGGACCTGAAGTATGGTAATTTGTTCTGGATGAATACAAAGCTCCTCCCACTCTTCCGACTGATCAAGATGGAAGGAAAGCTTACATTGCAAATTCCCGCATTAAATTCTATAACTAGTGGAATCATTGACTTTGAATTCACAAAAGTCATGGGATGTGATTGTGCAAAACAAATGTGGGACAAGCTCATTGCTTTATATGGCGGGGACTCAAAAGTTAAGAAGGCAAAGCTCCAAACTCATAGAAGGCAATTTGAGAGTCTTAAAATGGACGATGAAGAAGATATTGCATCATTCTTTCTTCGAGTAGTTGAAGTTGTCAACTCACTTAAAGGCTTAGAAGAAAATATTGAAGAAAGCATAATTGTACAAAAGGTCTTGAGATCTCTTCCAGATAGATTCGACTCCAAAGTAAGTGCCATAGAAGAAATGAAGGATTTGGATACTTTAAAAATGGATGAACTTCATGGAATTCTCATTGCTTATGAAATGAGAAAAGGGATCCCAAATTCCAAGGAAGCAACATTCAAAGCTTCAAAATCAAAAAAGGAGGGGGAGAAGAATTGGAATACCAACAGTGATGATTTTGATACTGAATCTGAACTTGCACAGTTTGTACGAAAGTTAAGAAAAAGATCCAAGCTAAAAGGTAAGTATCCTCTCATTTGTTTTAAATGTGGGAGGATAGGTCACTATGCTGCAAAATGTCCTCATAAATATGATAGTGATGATGACGAGGAATATAAAAAGGGATGTTCAAAAAGAAAGGATTTAACAAGAAGAACATCTTCTCCAAACAAGACAATTCTGATGAAGATGAATTCGTGATCACCAAGAAGAAATCAACTAAAATTGTCACTTTTCACAAAAGAAATGATGATGAGTTAGATGAGGAAAATGACTAAGCTGAAAGCAGAGAAGTATTATTCATGGCATTTACAAATGACGATGAGTCCGAACAAGAAGGTGAAGGAAATGTGGATAAGTTACTAATGAGTGCCATTGAAGAAAATGAGAAATTACGAAAAAGGATTATTTCTCTCAAAGTAGAAAAGGAGGAAGCAAAAAGGAGGGAAGCTTTTTTGAACAATAAACTAAAAGAGAACGAAGAGATTTGCGAAAAACATGAAGCTGAAATTGTTTCACTAAGAAAAGAATTGGATCAAGTTAAAAGGAGTTGGCAAATTTCTCAAACACTTGATAACATCCTTAATACTCAAAGACCCAATATGACAAATCTGGGATCGGTTTCAAAGAAGAATCATCAAGTACAAAGGAGAATGTGAATGAGAAAGTCCAAAGAAGCTATGCTGTCATTCTTTGTAGTGATCCAAAAGAAGAGAAGTCATCTCACCAAGAACAAAAGTTCACCTTTATCAATCCAAGGAATGAACGAAGGACAACTCCAAGGAAGAATACTATTTCAAGTCAAGGCTATTTTAACTGGTACCTCTTGGTTATTGTTTTTTTGTAAAAACTTTGGTCATCAAGCCAAGCATTGCAAGGCTCGTAAGGACAATGCTTCAAGATATAAGAATCAACTAAGCAAGCCACTTGGCTGCAAAGAACAAGGAAAAATCAAGACTTACAACTCTTTTGGTCACTTGGCTAAGTATTATTAGATTTGCTCATTATGTAATGATTATGGTCATGATGAACAAAATTGTCCATTCAAAAGAGAAGGATTAAAAAGGGAGGAATCCATTGTAAATAGATGTGGCCTAGCTCTATGTGCTCATAGTGATGAAAATCAATGGTTCGTGGATAGTGGATGTTCAGGACGCATGACAGGTGACCGAAAGAAGTTTACCTCATTAGACAAAAAGGATGGAAATGTATCTTTTGGGAGTGGATCTGCCAAGATTGCTGGAAAAGGGATTGTTGCTCTCGTCAATGGAAAAGGAAAAGCCCAAAATGCATTACTGGTGAAGGCCTCAAACACAATCTTTTGAGTGTGAGCTAATTTTGTGACCAAGGACACAAGGTTGTCTTTAGTACGAAAGACCGTGAGATAAGAAAATCCTCCTTAGGTGAACTTGTAGCAAAAGGAGTAAGAACACCAGATAATGTATACATTTTGAGCAAAATTCAAGAGGACAAATGCTATACAAGTCGAATAGATGAAAGTTGGTTATGGCACAAACAATTGGGGCATCTAAGCTTTGATAACTTGATTAATATCAACAAAACTAATGTCGTAAGGGACATTCCAAAAATTATCAAGCCAGATCAAGTTGTGTGTGGTCCATGTCAACATGGAAAACAAACTAGAACCTGTTTCAAAACTAAGGAGTTCTCATCATCAAAACCTTTGGAGATCATACATGAAGATTTATGTGGACCAACCAGAACTCTAGCTCTACAAGGCGAAAGGTATTTTGGTTTATTTGTTGATGACTATACTAGAATGATGTGGGTATACTTTATAAAATTCAAATCTAAAGCTTTTGAATGTTTCGAAAATTTTGAAGCTCTACAAGAAAATGAGAAAGAATCAAAGATTAAATGCCTTAGAACAGATAGAGGAGGAGAATTTACTTCAAAAGAATTTGATGAATTCTGTAAAGTGCATGGAATCAAGAGAGAGCTCTCTGTTGTTAGAACTCCCAAACAAAATGTAGTAGAAAGAAGAAACTGAATTGTACAAGAGATGGCAAGAACAATGCTCCTAGCAGCTGATTTGCAGCCCAAATTTTGGAAAGAAGCAGTCGGGACAATAGTTTATACCTTGAATCGAACTCAACTAAGACCAAATAACGACAAGACACCATACAAACCATGGAAAGGGAGACATGCTTCAGTAAAGTACTTTAGAATCATTAAATGTTTTATGAAGATCAATGATGACTCACTGCAAAAATCTGATTCTCAAGTTCATGGAGGAATACTCCTTGGATATTCTACAAGAAGCAAAGCTTACAAATGCTACAATAATCGACTACAAAAAGTAGTAGAAAGCATTGATGTAAAAATTGACGAAGCTCTTCTAGAAAAAGAAAGTGAAGTTCATGAAGAAGATCCTAGTCTTGAAGAATTCGAAGAAGAGCTGGCCAAAAAGGAAAAAGATCAAGAAAATAAAAAAGAACCATCTCAAACTACTTCAAAAGTGAAATTCCTCCAAAAACATCATCTGGAAGATCAGATTATTGGCAATGTAGATGAGGGAATACAAACCCGAAGAAGGATGACAAGTACACCAAGGAAAGATGATGGTGCTCTCTTATCTATGATAGAACCTGGAAATTTTACTCAAGCAAGGATCCTCATTGGATAGAAGCCATGGAAGAAGAAATGTCTCAAATCGAGAAAAATGAGACATGGGAGTTGGTACCTCGTCCAAAAGATAAAAATATAATTGGAACCACGTGGGTGTTCAAAAACAAAATGAATGAAGATGGACAAATCATCAGAAATAAGGCAAGGCTTGTTTGTAAAGGTTATTCACAAATTCAAGGAATCAACTTTGAAGAAAACTTTGCACCGATAGCTCGTATGGAGGCTATAAGGATGTTTTTGGCATTTGCTTGCTCAAAAGGATTCAAAGTCTATCAAATGGACGTAAAATCAACATTTCTGAATGGGGAACTCAAGGAAGAAGTCTACATGGGTCAACCAGAAGGGTTTGACCTAGCAGAAGGAAAATACTTTGTATGTAAGTTGAAAAAGGCATTATATGGGTTGAAACAAGCTCCTAGAGCTTGGTATGCAAGATTGGATCACTATCTATAGCAAGGCTTAAAAAATGGGGTGTTAGGAAGTAATCTCTACATGAATATGGACAAGGATAAATTACTAGTCAGTAGTCACTCTTGTCTATGTTGATGATCTGATTTTTGCTAGCAATGATGATGAGATGAGCCATGAATTTGCTCAAAATATGTCAAAAGAGTTCGAAATGTCGATTATTGGTGAGTTATCTTACTTCCTTGGACTACAAGTATCTCAAACCACAACAGGCATGTTCATATCTCAAGCAAAATATCTTAAAGACATGCTGAAAAGATATGGGATGGAAGAATGTGCACCTATGAGCACATCGATGACCAAATTGCAAATTGAGCAAAGATGATGAATCCCCCTCGGTAGATGCAACTCTTTACAGGTCAATAATTGGAGCTCTGCTATACTTAACTGCTACAAGACTCAATATGGAATAGTGGGAAGGTTTCAATCAACTCCTAAGCAATCCCATTTGTTGGCTGTGAAAAGAATTCTCAAATACTTGAAGGGAACTCCTGACTTTGGTCTTTGGTATCCCAAAAGCACAACTTTTACAGTGACAACTTACACCGATGCTGAGTGGGCTAGAAGTGTGGACGATCGAAAAAGTACCAGTGGAAATGCATTCTTCATGGGAGATTGTCTTGTATTTTGGCTCAGTAAAAAGTAATCATCGATATCTCTTTCCACAACTGAAACCGAATATATAGCTGCTACAAATTGTTGTAGTCAAATACTATGGACGAAGGAATCTTTGAAGAATGTCAACATAGAAACTAAGTAGCCAATCACCATTTATTGTGACAACACTAGTGTCATCAGTCTCTGAAAGAATCTAGTAATGCACTCAAAGACCAAACATATTCCAATCAAATATCACTTCCTCTGTGAACTGAACAAAACATCAAGTTAGAATACATCAATACAAAAGAAAAAATTGCAGATATCTTCACAAAGCCTCTTCCACGAGAAGCATTTGAACATCTTCGCCAAAATTTGGGGCTTATTGCTCTTGCATCACATTAAATAATCATCTTCACAAGAGTAGGAGCAACATGTCAGGGGGAGCAACATGGCAAAGGAAACAATTTGATAGGGGGAGTACTTGGGCACCCCATTTGCTATTGATGACAAAGGGGGAGAAAATGGAGAAATATTTCCATCAATGACAAAGGGGTAGATTGTTGGTCAATAAGTGTCATTGATGAAATATATATTGTTGAGATCTCCTAGTAAATTTCACCATGAAGCCTTACATTTCCAAATGGCCTTATTCTCCATGAAGCCATTCTGTCTCACCTCCAATTCTGCAGTAATTGATGACCAGCCAAATAAAAAAAAATGTTTTTCCCTACCACAGAGGCAACCTCTCAATATGATTCCTATACCATCTTTTAGTGCATAATTTTGCCTTTCCAATGAGCTCTTGGCTCGAAAATCCAAATAGTTTGGGAGATATAGATTTTTTAAGTTAGGGATATTAATCTGGTCCTTGAGCTGACCTGTGCTAGGCCTCTCATGTCGGCCTACCTATGGGACACATCCCTTCGCTTGTCCAGTATAAAATCACTATATATATAGGATGCTCGACCTCATTTTGACCCAGAACTTCGACACACAATCACAAAACAGTTGAAGGAGGTTCACATGTTGTGAACATTGATTAATAAAGGTTAAAAGAGCACATCAAAATATACTTCGGACTGGGCTATTGTTCTGCACCTCGGACCTCAAAGAACTGAACTGAATTGGGTTATTCTTCTGTGATTTCATTGATTGACTTTCTCTATGATACAATCCGAATCCTTCAACTATGGGTTGTAGAAGTGGTTGATGCATCTCGGACTGTAGTAGACCTCCTCAAACTTGGCAGGCCTTATCATCTCGGATTGTTGCAAGCTTCTCGGACTTTTTACAGTGGTATATCTATATTCAATAATTGTGTCACACGATGACTATGTAGAGGAGTTGTTAAATTGGCAACTAGGGCCAAACTCCATGTGGGTTGGCTTATTTATGGTAGCTGATATTTTTATTGGATCCCTCTCGTCGAGAGGTGTAGGATTGATCTAAAGATCATCTGATTCCGATAAGTATTTATGGAGATATGAATTTGTTTTGATTATGGAATTATTATCAAGCTGACCAGCAACTTGAGTAGGCTCAGAAGCCCAATAGTCACGTCCATTCAACCTCTACGTTTTAGTATAAATAGAAGAGGACTTGAAGTCATTTGACACACTCACATACTCTTCATGTGATCTCCTCCTCTCCACGTCTTTGGGTTTTTGGTCAAGGAGAGACACTAAGAGTATACACTGGCCTATGTAAGAATGATGCCCTAGATCTAAACGCAGCCATGGAAGAAGCCCTAAAAGCTGTCATGGAGAAGTATAATATGCAGCAAGAAGAAGGCTCATCATTCGGTCTACAATTGATGCGAAGGAGACTGTGCTTAGGGCAAAGAAAAGGAGACAAAGCTAGCCGCAGTCCTAGGAAGGGTGCCCTAGACGCAGTTAGGAAAACAGGCCAGCAAGTTTGAAGGGACGTTTTCAGGTAATCAAGTGCCAGAAGGAGGGCCGAAGCACCATGCTGGAGGGCCGCAATAGTAAGGGACTATTCTGGGTTAGTAAACGCAGAGATTCCTCCTAAAACAGGCCGTGTAAGGGACTGTTCTGTTGTGACTAGGTTGCAGGCCTGTAGGTGCTATTTTGTGGATCAAACAAAGACCTGTAGGTGCCTCCTCAAACAGTGAGGTCACATAACTTGAAAGGAAGAGGAGGCCACACAAATTGAAGGTGTGTTTTGGGCATGACTTGGATTGCTGTAGGTTACAATGGGAGCCCTAACCAGTGACCAAAACACTGCCCATAAACAGAAGTGCAAAGTATGGTAACTTGTGCTTTGACTTGTTTGATTGGAGAGGTCTCTTCATTGATGAGGAGATTTTATATACTACCACATAGAAGCTACAATGTGCCAATAATGGGACAGCTGCAATAACATGTGGCAGCAATAATGGGACAGCTGCAATAACGTATGACAGCTATGGTATAATGGGACCGCTGCAATAACATGTGGCAGCAATAATGGGACAGCTGCAATAACATGTGGCAGCAATAATGGGACAGCTGCAATAACGTGTGACAGCTATGGTACAATGGGACAGCTGCAATAACATGTGACAGCAATGGCTCAAAAGTCTGCTGGAAGGTGGAACTATAGCCTAGCTGCTTTGCTAGGCTGCAAGCCATAGCAAGCAGCTAAGGCTGATATCAACAGATGCATTGTTGCAACATGATGAAGCTATGAGAAGGCAGAGGCAGCAACATGATGGGCAACACAATGATATATGGGTAGCGTGATTTATGAGATCATGAGACAGCATGATGGTGCAACACAACAGGGGCAGCAAATGGACGAGATGCAGAACGATGATAGGTGAAGGAGTCACCTTGAGAAATCAGTTGAAGCAGAATGTCTTCAACTGATCTCATCATGATATGAAATGATCTGTGCTAGATCTAGACAAGTCAAAGTATTGACTTCTGTTGTAAATGTATCTCTCTCTCATTCTCTGCTGAACTTTGAAGATAAAAGAAGATTTGATCAAAGGGTTTCCCCACACTTTGTGGGGTTTGTCCCTGGCTCGCGCCATATCTTGTGTCCTCTTGTCTTGGCTTGTCTTCTGCGTTTTGTATTTATGTTCTATCTGCAGTTTATCGTAATGCTGATGTGATTGCTAACTGTGAAAATTTAAATAAATTGCTCTAGCATAGAACATACCTAATCTTAACAGATTTAGATTAGGATTTAATATTTAAATGTACATTAATTATTGAAATAGGGGGCAACTAGGATTGAGGATAATAGTAATATCTCTCAAAGCATAAAGAGCACAAGGTGTGAGAGGTCGACCACATAGGAAAAGAGCATGAGAGCTGGAAGGACATGAAGTGCACTCAAGGAGAAAGAGAGTAGATTGCTAAAGTGATCAACAAGTACATGCTATACATGCCATATCACTAGTTCAACTATTTCTTTTCTATGCATATGCCATACACTATCTTGCTAAAGTGTGCTTAAGTGTTGAGAGGAGAGAGAATGTTTTTCAATCTAGGAAAGGTAGAAACAAAGTGGGTCATATTGTTGTAGATATACATCTTTTCATAAGCCTTACATTGTTGTTTGAAGTGATTTTATTGATTTTACAACTATCCATTCAAGCAAGATGTAAAGGTCACTTTGTCAGCTTTGATCAAAGGGATGAAATGGGGATTAGAAGGATAAATTTATGTGTTCGTGTTTTATTTCTTCCATTGTTCATTTTTTAGTCATTGTGTGATTGATGCAATGTTCAAAAAATTAATTTTCTACTATTAGATAGGTTATGTTTTAAGTTATATAATTAAAGAACATTAGGATAGTAGTCACCTTACATGGTATTGGAGCAATTTTTTTACTAAGATTTTCAATATCCCTTACAATATTAAATCAATTGTTGAAAAGGACTAACATTTAGAGGGTTTCAATTTTAAGGACTAATACTTAGAGAGTTTCGATTGTAAGGACTAATTTTTAGATCTAGGTGTTTGTGCATTAGATCTCAGAGATAATCTTGATTAGACTTAGATTTGAGGATAAATTTTATGGCACTTCAAAATATTTGTCATGGAAAGTGAGAGTGACACTCTTATTAGAACATACGTTGTGCCTTATTTGGTTGGATAGTGTATTGTTCTAGTCGTTTAGTCTAGACCAATGACAAGCACACCAAGAAGCCAATATCAAACTGGTATTATATTACCCTAGGATTACCCTAGTATTATATTACCCTAGGATTACCCTAGTATTATATTACACATGTAAAAATTGGCAACACATGAAGAAGGATTCAAGTGAAGGCCAAGAGGAAGATCATTTATGCCATTAATGATCATTTAATCCCTCATATATTTGAGAAGAAAACCCCAATAGAGATATTGGATGCTTTGATTGGCCTATACTAAAGTGAGAAAATAAATAGAGGGTTGATATTGTAAAACAAGCTTAGATCTAGAGATGAAAAAATTAGATTTAGTTATCAATGACCTTATGAAGGTCACTTAGATTTGTGATCAACTTGCAGAAGTTGAAGAGAATATTTTAGGCGTAGATCTAGTGAACATGACACTGAATGGATTCCTAGCTTCATTGGAGCCATTTGTCAAAGGAATATGTGTTTGTGATAATCTTTGTAACTTTGAAATATTGTGGGATAACTATATGCAAGAGGGGACTCAGATGGAGTTGAAAGTAAAAAATAAGGGCGATGATGAGAACCTAGCATTAATTGATTGGATAAATAAGGGAATATGTAAAGGACCTATTGATGTTAAGGAAATGAGTGAGGATTCAACCTAATAAGCCAGGAAAGGACTTGAATACAATTAAATGCTTTTTAAGCATGGTCATTATGCTCCATATTGTCTAGATAAGAAGTGTAAATGGAAGCAACAACATAAGAAGGTAGCGATGTTTGTGGAAACTCAGATGAAAGAGTTTACTACAAAATTTGAGAAGGATATTTTGATGGTATCTTGCCTTTCTAACAACATGGTTCCTAAGAAAGCATACTATGTGGACTTTGATGCCTCTCATCATATGACATTAGCTTGATAGTTATTTTCTAATCTAACAAAGAAAGACTTAGGAGTATAGGTTGAATTTGATGATGATGCCAAGTACCCAATGTTAGGATATTTAGACTCATGGGAGTTAATTAAGTTCAACTTGGTCTAATGTATCTATTGGGTAAAAATGTGTTTATTTAGTTTGCATTGGTTTCATTACAATTTGAAATTAATGATATGTTCTAGATTTATTTGGATTAGATCATTATATTATTTGTCACCCATCTTGATGAATTCATAATGGAAAAAGTGGAAGAATCATATAACATGATCATTTTTATGGGTGGGTCCTAGTTTGGTGAATTGGGGTCCTACACCTTCCAGAAGCTATTTGAGACATTAAACAATGTTTTTTTTTTTGGGTGAATTTTTTTTCATGTGATCACTGCATACCCTAGTGCTATCCTACACAAATACCTTTCCAACTATTAGTGTCCTAGGTCTAGGCATCTTGGTTATGATACTCTTACTATTAGATATCATTTTGGGATTCAACTGCGTTAAGTAAGTCATTCAAACGTATGACCATTTTTCCATGAGAGGTAGTCGTAACTGACTAATTTCTCATGATTTTTGAATAGTTCACTTAGCACTCATTGCATCGGGTGATGCTCACAGGGGTGAAGAAGTGGGATTGAAACTAGTGAAAAGTGGAGCGAATCACATAGCATCAATCATCACTTCCGGGGCTTGCACCCGGTAACCAGGACTTCCCAGGAGGTCACCCATCCCAGAACTCCTCTGGCTCAAGCGCGCTTAACTGTGGAGTTTTTTCCACAATCAAGCCCACTTAGCTTGCTACCCCATTTGCAAAACCTTAGCAAGTATTGTGCCTCATGAACCATTCTTTTTAGAGATCCCTTGACTCTTTTTGAATTTAAGTATGGGGGATTATGCAGTGCATTATATTATATTATATTATGTTTATAAGGTCATGTTAGTGTATTTGTTTTGGTTTTCACGAGTGTCATGGAATTAGAAGGTTAGATTTGTCAAAGTATCATAGAGTCAGAAAAGTATTTTTGCCATCATTTGAAATGTAATGGTCACAAGAAGTCATGATTCAAAGTTGTAATCATAAAAGCTCGTTTGTCATTATAAGAGAGTCTAGGTATCAATGTAATCAAACTTTAGTTATCATATTCCAAGCATGGAAATCAATTCCACATCAAAAAGAATCGTGACAAGGGAACTGACACAGATTTGGAGGCGATGATGAGTCAGTTTGGAAGTCTTTTCAATAACAAAATAATGATCTCAACAAAGGAGGTAACAGTTATGAGTACAATCCTTCTCTCTTCTGAAGCGCTGCGAATCTGGACATGTGCCGCGTTCTCGTGATTGGTCTTTCAAAATCATGATCAACATAATTTTACCTACTCCAAGCTATTTTTCATGCTCAATTGGGTTATTATCTTCACTCCTTAGCACTTAGTTCTTCAAAATTCTCATCAGAGGCTCTAGTTCACTTGTTTTGTTCATTGCGCAAAGTCTGCAGGGGTGCTGCGAGTTCATACAACGCTACTTTTCTTGCATGCAGGGGTCAAATTCTCGCTCACATGTGCAAATTCAGTTTGGTTTTTATCCTTTGGACTTGAAACAAATTGTGCAATTGTGATTAGAAGCCAGTATAGACCATGTCAAGCTTGTAAAGTAAGTGAAATTTTCTATCGCTGCATTTCTATGTTTTTGCTGCGTTTTCTCCTAATATGGCACTGTGTTTTCATCCTAAAGCACTGCGAATCCACACAGTGGATCACATCCCTTCTTTTAAGCTGCCAATTTACCTCTTTCTACTATGCAAACCTTGCATGCAATTGTTTTTTATCCTAGGGACTATAACCAAAGTTTTTCCCTCAAAAATTATGTTGAAAAGTCTGTTAAAAACCAAAATTTCCTCTGCGTTGCAATTTTCCCTGGTCAAATTACTTGTCAATAGTTATCAAATTTCTAAGTTTTATAGTGATAAGTTGAGAGTGCCCGTAGTTGTGAATCTTGACATAATTGCTGGGCTATATTTTAAAACATTGTCACAAGGTTTGGGAACCAAAGAACATTGCCATTTATTTCCTAATAACCTTACCAAATTCATTGCTACGAAATTGAAAATTTAGATTTTTACTATAGATTCAACAACTTATGTGATATGCTAAAACACAAGAAAAGAATCTACTCCACTCTTCAGCAGAAACTGAAATTGATCGATGAAAACAATAAGTAGAAAAGAAAGAATATCAATCACACATAACACAGTATTTCTCTGGGGAAAGCAACTCATCAAAACCCCGACTATCTATATTGCATTAACCAGAAGATTTGAGAAGAAAATACAATGCTTGTTTAACCCGAACAATTCCTGCACAAGTACAATCTAACTCTCTGCTTCACAAACCAGCTGAAGCCAACACATAGCCAAATATACTGCCTGCCAAGCCCCTACTTCCTTGCGCAATTCCTGAGATAATTAGACTGTATTTAATTGGGAAATCCACTCTCCATAACTGCGCAATCCATCAAGAGGTCCTCAACTGATTGCATGCACCATCTGTACAACTCGAAAATTATACAACTGATAGTACATTATCCTTGTACTCTAATCTCAACTCGGTCTTCCTCTGAACTGTCATGCATGAGTTATTTCTGAGTGAATATTCAGTTAACTAGTGTGGCACTGAGGATGCACTGGTTCCTATCCCCAATACTAGACCTCCTACTAGTTCCTCCAACAGTTAGAACTAGTTTAACTGACTATAACTCAATTAGGTTGAGTTAATTAATTACAACTCAAAAGAACTCAACCTGGGCCCCTAAAATTTAGGGATCACTCTACATGAATCTAAATATAATTTCAAATCAAATTTCCTAAGTCAATTTAACTTAATTAACTATTACAAGTTTCTATGAGAATAAATTTTGATATAATTCACAATTTAACTCAAGGACAAATTAACATGTAATTTCTTGTTGCTGTTTTTAATAGAAAATATGTTAACACCAGAGGACACAAAACATAAAGGAGGAGCCATTGCATGTTTTAAACCACATAACATCTCAACTATCAATGCATACCCAACCATTAGGGTAGCTTTTGAGCAAGTAGGTTGTATGAGATTTTGTGAAAGAATTCAAGGATACAATTTGCAGTTGACTAAAATTTTTTCTAAAGGTTTTGATGGTGTAAAAGCAAAGGTGGGAAGCTTGAAATTTCCAGTTTTAGCCCAAACAATCTCTGAGACCACTAGGATTCCTTTAGGTGGAGAGGAGTGGTTCAAAGGAATGGATTTTGATTTGGTTGCCTTCAAGGATTTTCTCAAGCTTAAACACAAGAAAGGGTATGGTTCATCTGTTACTAGAAGTTATTTATAGGACCATCATGACAAGTTGATAGAGGTCATCCAAAGTTACTTTACATGTGAGAGAAGATTCAGTAGGGTTTATCACTACCACATCAGGCTCTTAATGCATTTCACTAGCAAGAAAGCTATGAGTCTTCCCTATTATTTGTTCAGGATTTTATGTAAGATGGATGATCGAGTGCCGACAAAAGGAAGCCAAGTGGAGGCAAATTTATTTCATTTTGCATTGACTAAGTTGTTGGTATTGAAGGAGCTTGAGAGGAGAGAGTAGACATGACAAGAGTTCTTGATCTCTTCAGGTTGGGCAACACAATCTTCAAACAGTCAAAGGACTAGGAAAGACACTCCTTTAGTTGTGATTAAGGAAGTTTCACTTGCAACAACCTTAGTCAAGAAAATTTTGAGCAAAGGCAATTTGGATGGTAAGAAATGTGCTAAGAAGCTACAATTTCCCCTTGAGATAGAGAAGGTGGTAAGGGTATCAAGAACAAAGTATGTAGCTAAGAGATTCCCTGAGATCCCTCCATAATCTCCTATTCAAATCATGGAATCAAAAAGCACACAAAGAGGGGTGGAAATTGATTAAAAAGACCAACAAATTAGGGAATTACAGGATTAGTTAGACAAGGCACATGTGACTATAACTTATTTGCAACAGGACAGCAAGGAGTTTAAACATAAAGTGTCTCATGAAACTATCCATTCTAGAAGAGAAGAACCATCAAAGGAAGAATTGGCACATGATGCCAAAGGAAAGGGTAAAGTGGTGATTGATTTTGAAAAGATGAAAGTGCCAATTTAGTACTCAAGGAGACCTGAGACTAGGTCTATTGCCAAGGTACATGTACTAGAAAAGGAGATTGTGTAGCCTTTTTTTTTTGATGAACAAAAGGTTTATTAGAAGCTACTAGAGCAGCTTGAAGGTGTACAACATCAAGTGGATAAACTTGCAGAGAAAGACCATAGGGATAAGATGACCTTGTTTAAATAGGTGGAATCTGCTTTGCCTTCTCTTCAAAAGGCCAAACACAAGCTAAAATGGACTTTGCCTCTGCATACGCAAGTGAAGAATTTATATGTACAAAACCTGGTCCTGAAAAGAAGACTTAGGTTGGTGAAGAAAAGGCTTATTGAAGTTAGAGAAGCTGGAGGAAAGAGGAAGAGAGGTACGTTGGACTTGCTAGTAGAGGCTAGTACAAAGATGAAACTCGAGCAAGAAACTTCAACCCGGCTCTGAAAACTTTATTTATGGCTCAAAGATAAGTTTTGATGAAAATAACAAAATTGCTTCAAGGGGCTTGCTTCCATATGTAAATTCGATAGATATGGGGTAGTGAAGTTCAAGGTTTTTGGTTGTCATGATGGATTTATATGAAGGTTATAGTACTTATTCTGAGGTTTCCAACATTCCACATGGAGGAAAAGGTCATCAAGTTTTCAGTTTGTAAAGGTGTTGCAAAAAAAAACAGTGCACTGCCAAAGTGGGGTACAAGCCAAAGGGAGTTCTACAAGTGATTTGAAACTTGCTCAGGAGAACCATCACCATCACATGAACACTTAAGGCATACCCAATTGCTTCATTTTGTCATATAGATGCCACAACCATATAAAGCATGGAAGGCACTTTGTTTTGTTGTGAATCTGCCTAATGGCGTTGTGAGTTTGGATAATTAGCCATATTTTGTCTTAAAATTCAAAAATTTTGACTTCTAGTAATAGTTTTGAGCATGTAAATAGATGGAAAATTATCCTAGGGATTGTGTTTAATGTTTATTGGGTAGTATTCTAAGCTAGTGATGTTTTAAACTTGGATTGGCTACAAGGAAAATAGTTCCTATTTTCAAGTATATGCACCAAATTTTGAATGTATCTAGTTAAAATTAGTTTTTGTCAATGAATTTGACCACTTAGGATAGGAGATCGAATATTTTGTGATGTATAAGGATATAAAAGGCATTGAAAAGGTTTGGTTGGTTGAGTTTAGAGAGAAGAATTTTTGTGCACTGTAATTTTGAAGACTTTTTGCCAGTGAATGAATGGAATAGAAGGTGATTTGCAGGGATTATTATGTCAGAATTTTGGTGGCTTGTGCTCCTTTGAATTGTGAGTTATCTTATGTTCTTTTCATCCCTTTAATTTACATATTTATTTCGTGGAAAAAACCAGATGATTGATTCAGATTTCATCCTTAATGATGCTCTGATTAAGTTGCCATGTTATTAATGTTTTCAACGTTAGAACAACATTTTAGAATTCATCTATTGTTTGATGCTCTAATGTGCTTGTCCTTCACTTTTTATTCCTTCACCTTCCACAACAATTTAATCCAAAACCACCACCAAAGTTGCCTACCTTATCCCTGTGGAAATAATCCTCTCTTTTCCCTCATCATTGGACAAAAAAGTTGATTTGACATGACTCCATGTCCAATGGATCCGCCCCTTTCCTATCATCAAGCCTTTGAAAATCAAAATTTATTGAGCCTATTTACCTAGCCTAATATGCTATTTGTTGAGTGACCGAAGTGAGAGAGCCCTCTCAGGTCAAAAGGGCTAGATTCTGACCTAGAAGTGGTTTGTGGTTACCTCTAGGATTCCTTTCTCAGCCTAGGGAAATCACGAGTGCTAACACCAACAACACAATAATTTCTTCAATTGGAGTCCATATGAAAAATTTATGCCACCTAAAGTTGACTTCCTGTTTTTTCTACCATGACTCAAGAGGATGGCACATTGGCCCCTATTATTCATGGAAAAGGATCTAGTCACATGATCATGATGAAAAATATTATAGAAGAGTCAATTTTATAACTCTAGTTAACAATTGAAAGAGTCAAACTTAACCACTAGTAGGATGTTCGGCTAGGTTATAACAGGGCCCCTGGGAGGGAAAAGCGTTCCATTCAATTCAAATGCATTTTTTTCTATAGATGAGTAGAAGAGATGAGAGTGGTAAGAGAGATAGAGAGAGAAAATAGAGAGGGTTTGTACTTGTGGCTTCCCATGGGTCATAGGTCTCACTCCTTTATACTTGCATCCATTTCCATTCAGAGAAAGAGAGAACAAATCAGCCTACTTTTCGGACGAGTTTTCTCTCGAAAGGGTTTTTTAGGTCATATCTTGTGTTATTGTGGTTTTTGAATGATTTTTCTATTAGTTCTCTATTTTATGCATAATTATAATTTTCATGCATATGTAATAACAAATCCATAAATTTAGGGAGAAATTAAACCTCATAGTTCAGATTTCAGATTTTCAAATATATTTTAGTAGATTTGTTGTGAGAAATTTTTGAGTGGAATACCATCATAAATTTAGGGATTATATTGGTATTAGAGTAGGTTTCTTTGGGTATATTGTTAAGAGTTGTAGAGGATCTAGATTGCTTAAGTTGAAAGTCATAAAACCCCAACCATGGCTGACGAATTTGTTAATAACCCTCAAGATGCTATAGAAGAGAGGTTTTCATGGTTGGAAGCACAAGTCACATATATGGAAGATAATGTGAGTCTCCTTGTGGTGCCCTTGACCAATAAGCCCAAGATATTAGAGAAGTTGGAGGTTCTAATGTATAGGTTAGATAATATGTGAGATCAATATATATGGAATTGTTGAATGGTGTTGTCATGATGTCAAGTCAACCTTTGAATGCTTTTAATATATCGTAGTGAATTTCATTAATTGAAAGATCCAATACAAAATAAGCCCTGGAATAAAGAGAAGGAAGCCGAAAATTTTAGAAGCCTCTCCAATATGGTCATGATGACCCTTGATACTAGGGTAGTCACACAAAATAGAATAAGAAGGAAGAGTTTTCTAAGGGGTTTGTGGACTTAATTTTTATATCTTTATGTGGTGGTTCTTTGCTAGGAAAATATATATTTTTGAGGAATTTCAAACATCAATATGAAGTTGGGTTTTTGTCTCTTTTTTGAGGTATAATTCAAGTGCCTTTGAGGTCTATTTCTTCCTTTCTCCTAAGGCTATTTCTGACATTGTTATAGGGAAACCTGAGGCTAGTTTTCTACCCCCTTATGAGGCCATTTTCTGAGGTACAATTCGTCCTTTTCCGAGGATTTTATTCAACTTGTTTGTGTTGGAAAATGTAACTAGTTTCAGTCTTCATAATTTTCATTATACTCACTTCAATATGTATATCTTATGTAACAAACAAAAGAAGAAAGAACAAATATTATTTTAAAACATGGGTTTCATGGTTTTTTTGATTGGTCTTCTAGGTAAAGCATGTTCTTCATGCTTCTAGGTTTTCTCATGTCATAAGATTTGTTTTCATGAGTCAAGAGAGTCAATGTCATGTATATATGACCCATCTGGGCAAGATGTATCATAAAAAAGAATATATTCTGAGTCTATAAAGACAAATATGCCTCCAAGCACAAGTCGAGTCTATTCATGGACAAGTTAACCTAGAGAGGGCTAATTCAACCTCATAAGAAGGCTGTATATAAGAACTTGACTTCCTATGTGACACACTTCTGCAATTCACATTCAAGCAAGAAGAAGCAAGAAAATAGGAGCGAGGAAGGAAGAATCAAGAAACAAACCCTAGCAAGGAAGAGAAAGATGAAATTTTGGCATTTTGTGGTCACACGTGCAGGAGAATTAGGGTTTAAAATCTGTTGGAGGAGGCCGAAAGTTGAAGGAAAAAATTGTGAGGTCATTGTAGGTCCAAAGTATTGAAATTATAGGTAGAAATCTGAATTTGGAGCAGACTTGAAGAATATTTACTCTTGTTGTCTTGAGTGGACTCTTGACTTCTTGGAAGGGTTTCCTTGGAGGGCTGACTTGGTGCTTGGAATGTTAGAAAATTGTATAAGGCAACATTTTAAATTCATTTTCCTTACTTGACATTATTTGTGACATTATGTTCTTCTTATTCTTTATTATGCTTATGTTATTTATCATCAAATAAATGCAAAAACATGAACATCACAACCATACAAAGATGAACACAAGGCTCGAAGCCAGCGAAAAACCCTCCAAGGGGAAAACCCATAAGAATTTATCTTCCTTATAAATTCAATTTCAAAGGAGACTTCTAAGACCAAAAAATAATACCACTTGCTTCCACCAAAACATAAATCGACCATCTAGACATTCCAAACTATCATCAAGAGAAACGATATGGATGTTTCTATATGTAGGATCTCCTAACCATCTCAAACCTGAGGTAACCATAGCTACCACACATAACAAATCTTATCCATCCTTCACTTGACTTGAATAACTTCTATAACACATTCACTTCTTGTCCTAACCGCAAATGAGATGCCAAGGGATCTGAGATTGTTGTGTTCAAATAGAGGTTGAAGTCCTCCCTTTATATATGTTGAAAAAATGTAGCAAGAAAGGCTCAATTTGACTTTAGCTTTAGTCAAGTTGAGTAAATCAAATTTCCACATCATTAGGACAACTTTGAGGTAGTTAAATTATGTGACATGACTCTTGTCACTTAGTTAGCTTGGTGAATTCAAGTTAGAGGGCTTGGAGTTTAGTTATGCACATGTGATTGCTAAATTTTAGTAATCCAGTTTTGTTATTTTTAGTTGTATTCAATGAATTGACCTTTAACTAATTTTGGAGTCAACTGAAGGCCAGTTGTGCAGTGGGACAACAATCTAACTCAAAGATATGTTAGTTAGCTAATCAATCAACCCAAAATAGTTAGTGCATGCAGGGAATTTGAGTTCCTCAAATGAAGTGGAGATGAAAAGGCAACAATTTTAAACTAGTTTGAGTGTATAGGCGTTGCACGAGATTAGATGATAAATCCATGGGAATTGCACAATAATTTTGGAGGAAATTCCTAAATAATAGGGGCTAATTTCCTTAGGACTTGCGGAAGGAAATAAGAGGCTAGTTGAGCAAAGAATTCGAAAAGTGTTGACCATAGTTGTTCATTGAATAGAGCGAACAATTATTCTTTTGCAGGTTGAGATATGAGTTAGAACATAAAATTCTAATAGTTTCTCTATTCATTTGATTAATGCAAAGAAGCTTGAGGGGTTTTTCCCAGTTGGGTTCCCCTACAAATCACTGTGTATTTGTGGTTTTTCTTATTGCATGTTTTTCTAAATTGTGAATTTCATTTTGCATATCAATAGAGTAGAATTATGTATCTTGATTTTAGATTCAATTTTTGAGCAATTGCAATTCTATTAAATCTCTACAATATATCCTTCCAAGTTGCTCTTCAAGCCCATTCTAGGACAACATATGCTGGATGGCCAACTTGATCTTTTAGGAGCATCTAGACATTTCTAAAAATAAAATAATATTTCTTTTCATGATACAAGTGCCAAAAGGTCTTTTGCAATGTAACATTGACCTTTGACTCATAACAAACCCTATAAGCATACAATGGATGCTTTGACCTATTGACTATTGACTCAAGGATGAAACCAATGCTTTATAAATAAATTCATTGTACAATTTTTCTGTCTTCATTTGATCAATACATAGAGATTACATCATTACATGAGTCAAATGATAATTATGAATATCGAATCTAGTTACATTATCCAACACTCCCTCTTAACTAGGGAGGTATTCATAATTGATCAACTAATACAAGGACAATACTCCCTTTGAAAAGTTCTCATAAGAAGAGTCATATTGATAAGCCATCTTGTAAGAATAAATCATTATGATCAACCAACATTATCTCTGAGGCATAACTAGACAAGCTGTACTTTATTCTAGTGCATTATGTTGGGAGGATTTATGTGTGATACCACACTACCTCTACAAGGCACATACCCCATCTAGATTACCAGAAGGTATGTCCTTTTAGGACTATTCTTATCTTAGATTCTAGTCCTAAATCCTTAAAGAGTATCAACCCTCTTCACCTAGTCTTATCTTGGATACTTGCCATATCCTCAAAAAGTGTCTATTCACGAGACTACTTCTTATCTTGGATTCCCAATCCTCAAGGAGGACCAAGCTTAGATGCTTATCTAATCCTCCAGACAACATTCTTTCCTTATGTCCTTCACTAAGACTTACCATTGTTAGTCATGGTTTAGTGCATAACACATAAGGATAATAACTCTCCACCAGCACTCCCTCTCAAATAGAGAGGATCTATTGCTCCTATTCAAGGAAACTCATTTTACTCCCTCTCAAATAGAGGAGATTCTAGACTTTCAAAATTTCTCTTGTCTTTCATTCAACTATATGTTCCACCAAGCTTGCGTGGCTCCATATTTTCTCCACATCTCATTATGTCGAGCAAGATTCCTTTCTTAGTATCAAGGGTCACGAAGCCATCTTCTCACACCACGTTCCATGTCATCCATCTTGCACATCAGTTTTGTCTTATATTCATCAATGAAAGCATTCTATCGAGACTTCCCAGACTTCAATCTGATCATAAATTCCTCATGAAAGTGATATTCCTTCTTGTAGTATGAACTTTTTACCTTTGGGTTATCTTATCGCACTGCTACCTTTTAATCCCAAGATGAGCACATCTTGATCTTCAAAGTGGCCATGTATTAGAGATTGAGTTCTTGTCCATATTTTCCAAGTGTTCCATCCATAGTTTAGGAGCTAGAGGAAGGCTTGTTGTAACACCTCATGGTTGTAATCTTGTTCTATGATTTAATAATATTTATCTACTATTGTTATGTATATTTCATGGTTTAATGCTCATATGTTTACATGTTTCTACTTCCATGATCTAGATTAACGCTTTACTAATGATGCATTCAAAGTTTATATGTTGTTATATGTTGGCATCTTGAGTTGTTAAGGATTATATATGTTGTGTGTACCACTTGTTGTCTGTCTTGTGTGCATATTTCATCCTTGGAGTTGGCTGAGGGTTCCATCTCTACCACACTAACTGCTCTAGCCAAACTGCGCAAAGGATAAGAAATTCTCCACTCATCCTTGATTTGTCAATTCTTGTCTAACATTGATATAGTTGAATGTTTCTTGCTTG
>APFE030042556.1:2225-55971 GCA_000404065.3 Pinus taeda | reverse complement strand
ATCATGGCCAACATCTGGGGTTAGCATTGTTTCTGATGGATGGACAGATCCAGCACGACACTCAATCATCAACTTCATGGTGTCTTCCTTGAGTGGTCCAGTTTTCATGAAAGCAGTGGATACACTTGGCGAATACAAGGATGCACAATTTATTGGTGGGTTATTTATTAAAGTTATTGAAGATGTAGGTGTTGATTCTTGTGTGCAAATCATTACAGATAATGCACCTGTTTGCAAGGTTGTTGGCATGATTGTGAAAGCTAAATATCCACAAGTGTTTTGGACACCTTGCATTGTCCATTCATTGAACTTAGCACTGAAATCCATTGCTTCCGATGTGCTTTGGATTGGGAGCATTATTGAGGATGCAAGACATATCCGTAACTTTGTGCAAAATCATATAAATGCCCTCACTATCTACAAGGAGTACACCAATATATCATTGTTGAAGATTGTTGATACACGGTTTGCCTCTTCATTCATGATGTTGAAGAGATTGAGGGAGGTCAAGACCGCTCTTGGATCCATGGTTATTTCTGAGTTTTTGTCTTTTTGGAGAAAGACAGATCAGGCAGCCTCTAAAAGAGTGAAGGACACAGTGCTAGATGATGCTTGGTGGGAGAGGGTAGATCTAATTATTCGGATCATGGACCCTATCATTTCTTTGCTTTGATTTGCAGATACAAACAAACCCATCCTAGGAGAGGTTTATGAGGGATGGGATTCCATGGTTGAGTCTGTGAGGAGCATTATTCTACAGAGTGAGTGCCTCGAGTATGAGACATCACTAGAGGCCTTCTGTGATAAAATACATGATATTCTTGTCAGCAGATGGGACAAGAATTGTACACCTTTACATTGTTTGGCTCACTCGTTGAACCCCAAATACTACAATCATGAGTGGTTGAATGGTGGACCTTCCCGCAGATTCCCTCCTCACATGGATGGTGAAATCTCACAAGGGAGGAAAGAGGCATTCAGGCGGATTTTTTCAGGATAGTGCATTGCTTGCTAAGGTGGAGGATGCCTTTGCAGAGTTTTCCACTAGCAGTGGTCAATTTGGAGGTTATGATGTGATTAGAGACAGGGGGGCTAAGAAGCCCTATTCTTGGTGGGCAAATCATGGGGCAACAAGCCCTTCTCTTCAGCAATTAGCCATGAGGCTCCTCTCTCAGGTGACTTAATCCTCTTGTTGCGAGAGGAATTGGAGCACATGTGGGAATTTGTATAGTGTGAAGAAGCGCAAGCTTGAGCAGTGCAGGGCAGAGACAATGGTGTATGTGCACACCAACCTTCGTCTTATTTACAGGCAAAGGGAAGAGTGGTTGAGGGGAAAGACAAAGATGTGGGATGTCTTTCCTGATGATATGGGTCTGGACAGCAGTGTTGAGTTGGCATTGGCCAACATGGATCTCAAATTGATCCAGTGCTAGAGCTTGTTAGATTTGATGACTTAGAGGGTCATCCTCCGCACCAGCAGATGCAAAGGCGACTAGGATACAGGAGGAGGAGGATGCAGAGGAGAGCAGTGGGGACCATGATGATGAGGACATTGATGTTGATTCTGATGCTGATTGATGCCTTGAGGCTTGTATACCTGTAGTTGTTTTATATTTTCTATTTCTATTTGCCATTGGCATTGCACCAGCACTACCTATGTAACACATTTTGATTTGATGACTTAATGAGAAAACTACATTTGTCAGTGTGTTTATCTTACTATCTTGTAGTTGTAAGTTGTCTTTCAGTTATGAATTATGAATCATGACTTATGTGACCAGTGCCACTGACATGTATTTGAATTTTGTATGTGTTATCCATGCTAATAGCTATAGATGAAGATCTATGTTTCAATAAATTTGTATCATTAATCACAAATCCTACGTACCCTGTTCTGGGGGTCAACGTGTCCGAATCCGACACCACAAATCCCGAATCCTCGTGTCAGGTGACTTAGCAAATATCTATCATTCAACGGGCAAGTCTATAGTTGGGAAAGAATACATGTAGAAAAATAATAGAGGCATCACCTTGATGAACACCTTTGTAACATTTGTTGGCACCCCTTTGAGTAGCACTGCATCAAATAACACCTATATATGGAATTATTGACCACGTTCCTTCAGGTATATCAAAATCCCGCTCAGCACACTTGTAACCAACCTTACATAACCCTATTAGTCATCCTATTGTCATGAGTACATGGAGACAAAAACTTGGGAGATAACTCTCACATACTAGGGAATTGGGTAGTATGACTAATGGTATAATCTATCACCACTAGTTGGTGCCATGAACGATTCAGTTGACTACTATTAATGGAAACCATAGGTATATTAAGAGTTATAGAAATTGACACTCATCTATCCTTAGGACCCTACAAATCCTAGCCTCTTCCTATAAACCATAGCTTTTGCAACACAGATAACAAAGTTCCTACACATTTTGTAGTATCAAGAGTTTTGGAAGTTCATCAATGCACTAATACTCCCCTCAAATTGAAAAATATGTCTACGCCCTACCAATATTGTTACACAAGAACTAGCTCAACAAAATCCTCGTGCAACATTGATTGTTGTGGTGTCACTTTACAGTAACTAATTTTTCTTTTTTTGTGGACCATCTCATACCATTACTTGTGGCCCCTCTTAACAAATTTCTTTTGGTACATTGATTATGTTGGGGTAAAATTTGGCTAACCTCTTTGATGGACCCAATGGTCCCATGACAAACACTCGTAGCATGTCAGCGATGAGGAAGTACATAAGATAGTTGAGTCTTTCGCCTAGTCAATTAGAAAAAAGGAAACCAATATGTCTTCCCTCACATTTCACATATCCCCCATTTTCAAACCAATGGCCTTTTTTCAGAAGCTTTTCCATACAATGGTAGTTGATTATTTCTTTAGTGGTTGCTTTGAAACCTTTGAGCATGTAGGAATTGCCATTCTCTTGAAAACTCGTGTAGAATTCCAAGAAATCCATGGTGATAGGCCCTAGTGTTCTTACCCATTCATCACCCAAAGAAACATCACATCCACCCATTTCAATGGCAAACATGTGGCTTCCTTGTGAGGGAAGACATACTAGTTTCCATTTTGCTAATTTAGGGAACAATTCCTTGTAAGCAAGGAGAAAAAGGTGAGAATAATACTAGATGACGAGTGGCAAGTGAGAATGTATCACGGTGTATTTGTAAACATCTAATTGTAACTCCCGTGTTTAGAAGACAAACAACCACTAATGACCCCATTAACTTCTCCATCAATTACTCCATTAGTTGACTTCATTATGTTTTGGATTTTATGTACTACAATATATCTGCATTTGTGGCATTCCTCTCTTGTAGTCTTCCTTTTACTTTTTAAATGCCACTTATATTGCTTCAGGGAGAAGGAGCAATTAGTTACACATGTTATCATCATCTTATTTTCTTAAGTCTTCTCATCTTTGTTTGTTCTTACCCATTCATCACCCAAAGAAACATCACAGCCACCCATTTCAATGGCAAACATATGGCTTCCTTGTGAGGGAAGACACACTAGTTTCCATTTTGCTAATTTAGGGAACAATTCCTTGTAAGCAAGGAGAAAAAGGTGAGAATAATACTAGATGACAAGTGGCAAGTGAGAATGTATCACAGTGTATTTGTAAACATCTAATTATAACTCTCGTGTTTAGGAGACAAACAACCACTAATGACCCCATTGATTTCTCTATCAATTACTCCATTAATTGACTTCATTATATTTTGGATTTTATGTACTACAATATATCTGCATTTGTGGCATTCCTCTCTTGTAGTCTTCCTTTTACTTTTTAAATGCCACATATATTGCTTCAAGGAGAAGGAGCAATTAGTTACACATGTTATCATCATCGTATTTCGTAAGTCTTCTCATCTTTGTTTGTAAGAACAAATAGGATATTGGGAAAAATTTTGCCATCTTCTAGCAACAGTTTGATCTATTGTCAAGTGATTAGCACAAGCACAACAGATGAACAACATAGAGTAATGATTATATCTAGCAAATATTTGCAACTACACCTTCCAATAGTTACAAATTGAGATGGTTCTTCAATTTTGTGCGACTTACAAAGTCACATTCCATGGCAATGCAGTTTCTCAAGAGAGGTAGATTGTCTTCCTTTTCAAGCCTTCTTAGAAGTTGTTTTTTCCTAGGTTTTGATAGTGTACCAGTTGTTATTATACACCATCTTCTTGAGGATCCTCAGACTCTTTAGATTGCTATGGAGGTAGAGATACGACAGACTCTAATGAACATGTTAAGTCGTCACAGTGGTCGTGTTTCTCATTGAACATTCTTGACATCTATGGCTCCAATCATTTCTCGAGATCCAACAATTTTTATGCAGGTTGCTGGTATGGTTTGTCAATTACAGACATTGGGGGGTAGGACAAATATCATTTTGTCAAAGGGAGATAAAGAGAAAGGTAAAGAGAGGGAGAAATTGAAGGAAAAGGATAAAGAAAAAGATAAAAGTCAAAGTTTCTACGCAGGCTGAGGCAGGTGTTCCATCTATTTAATTTGGTCGGGTGCCTGATGTAAGCAAGCCACATCATCAGCTGGCATTTATATCATGGCATATTGGGGCATGTTACCCACCCACATGTATGGGTAACCATAGGAGAATTTTTTTCTTTCTATGATGCAATTTGTCCGCTAGTTGTCATACATTATTTATTATATGTTGTCTTTTTCTTTCCATTTGTTTTCACAAGTCATCTATAGCCTGAGCTTTTTAGCATGTAACTTAGTTGGCATCATTGTGCCTAAGCATTAGTGCCATTCCTCTCTTGTAGTCTTACTTCTACTTTTTAGATGCCACTTATATTGCTTCAAGGAGAAGGAGCAATTAGTTACACTTGTTATCATCATCTTATTTTCGTAAGTCTTCTCATCTTTATTTGTAAGAACATATCGAATACCGGGGAAAACCTTGTCATCTTCTAGCAGCAGTTTGATCTATTGTCAAGTGATTAGCACAAGCACAAGCACAACATATGAACAACATAGAGTAATGATTATATCTTGCAAATATTTGCAACTACACCTTCCAATAGTTACAATTGACACGGTTCTTCAGTTCTGTGCGACTTACAAAGTCACATTCCATGGCAATGCAGTTTCTCGAGAGAGGTAGATTGTCTTGCTTTTTTAGCCTTTTTTAGGCTTCTATAACAGGTCATTCCTCCTCTATCATAAAAAGTGTACTAATTGTTATTATACACCTTCCAATAGTTACAATTGACACGGTTCTTCAGTTCTGTGCGACTTACAAAGTCACATTCCATGGCAATGAAGTTTCTCGAGAGAGGTAGATTGTCTTGCTTTTTTAGCCTTTTTTAGGCTTCTATAACAGGTCATTCCTCCTCTATCATAAAAAGTGTACTAGTTGTTATTATACACCATCTTCTTAAGGATCCTCAGACTCTTTAGATTGCTATGGAGGTAGAGATACGATAGACTCTAATGAACATGTTAAGTCGTCACGGTGGTCGTGTTTCTCATTGAACATTCTTGACATCTAGGACAAATATCATTTTGTCAAAGGAGGATAAAGAGAAAGGTAAGGAGAGGGAGAAATTGAAGGAAAAGGATAAAGAAAAAGATAAAAGTCAAAGTTTCTAGGCAAGCTGAGGCAGGTGTTCCATCTGTTTACTTTGGTCGGGTGCCTGATGTAAGCAAGCCACATCATCAGTTGGCATTTATATGCATATACATTGGTGCATTTATGAGGAGGTTTACTTCTTATGGAACCTAAGGATCATGGCATATTGTGGCATGTTACCCACCCACATGTATGGGTAACCATAGGAGAATTTTTTTCCTTCTATGATGCAATTTGTCAGCCAATTGTCATACATTATTTATTATATGTTGTCTTTTTCTTTCCATTTCTTTTCACAAGTCATCCATAGCCTGAGCTTTTTAGCATGTAACTTAGTTGGCATCATTGTGCCTATGTTTTTCCTCAAGGTTGAATACTATGTTTATAATGTGTTCTTTTCTATGGTGATTTTTTCTTTGCTTTGTTTATACAGGTCATTTGGCCACATAGTGGCCACTAACACCCAACTGAAGAAAACTTGTTTGAGTTTCTTGTTTTTTGGGGGAAAATGACATTGACATCATTGATGTGTATATGACGTATAAATCCTTTATAGACTATTTTAGTTTATATTCCAGTGTTCATCGTTTTTCATGTCTTATACTTGGCATTGTATCTTCTTTCATTTTCAGAAGAGGAACTCAGTATTGATGGTAAGAAGCAGGAATTGATGAAAGAGTAGAACAATAACAGTGGAGTGACAAATGCAGAAAGAGAGAGAGAAGAGAACCATTCTAGTGATACCCTTAAAGCCAATATCCTGCATGAGACACACACATATAAGATTGATGGTCAAGTCTTTAGAGTTGGTGAATTCACCTGCAATGCCTTGGCAACACAATGATAATGTTTTGAAGTGATGAAACAATATTTCATGTGTAAATTGTAGTCCAATCAATATTAAGTTGAAAACTCATATTGTAATACTTGACATTTTATATAATATAATTTATGTGGTTGAAATTATTTATAGTTGCACTTGATATTATTTAGTATTGTAATTAACATATGTAGCTTTGTGTTTTCATATTAGATGAACATTCACATTGTATGACATTTTTTTTAATTTAGTCGCAAAATCATACTAATTAATTTATGTTGATTAATAATGAACACAGAAAATCAATTTATGTTGGATGGTGTTGTCATTGATGTCAACCCCTAGAGTTGCCTAGGTTTGACTTTGACTAGAAACACCAGTTATTGATGTCAAATGGTTAATGAATGCTTCCTAGTAATTGTCAAATTACATCAAGATGGCATCTATACCATAGGATGGTTGAAAAGCCAAGTCCTAGGGTTTGGGTTCCTTGGACTACGGATGTACCTTGACCTTGTCGAGGGTTTTTGAAGGGTCAAACCATTGAGTTTGTGTTGGAGATCTAGGTCATTAGATTCTCCTCGAAGAGATGTTTCTGTTGATATGCGGTATGCCCCATGGTTCCTCCTGGTTTCATAGAAAATTGAGTTTGAGATTGAAGACCCAGTTTTGTGGGCTATAACCCCCGGGGGTAGTGACATGACATCTCCTCCTATGGTTGTCAATATATGAACTTGTTTATTACCGTAATCTCGTCGCGTATAAGTTACATAACTCAAAGAACCAAAGACAATAAACCAATCATTGACTTCACAACCTAAGTAGGACCATATACACTAAGCCCATCATTGATTTCAAATTCTTGTAGAATTAAAAATATTTTTAGGGACAATCCTTAAAACAAATATTTAAATAATGTTATTAAGGGTTATTTGTTCTATTGAGTGGACAACTCAACCCTTGGCTAACTCAACTCCTATATGGGCTTCGCTTAGGGCCTAAGTTGATAATGCTAATTAGACAAGTTAAAATAATTAATAATAATTGCATTTCCTAAAAGCCCTTCAACATTTACATGAAGCTCCTAACTAAGCCTACTCAAACACTATAAAAGGAAATCTAATGCACTTACAAAGACATTAACATTTCAACATCTAACTCACACGTAGCTCTGAAATTTTCGTCTTATTGAGGGAAAGAAGAATTTGATTTTTTTTTTGAGGTATAGATAACACAAGTTTTGATTGGTTTATCTTTGTGGTGAAAAGTCTTCTAGGCTACAAGGAGTGCGAAAATCCTAAGGTAAGCAATAGCCACATTTTAAGTTATTTTCTGAAGTAATAAGCCCAAGGTTTCCACAAGACTATTTTGGTTGGACTTAAAATTTCTTTTTCTTTTTGGTTTGTCTTGAATTTTTTTTTTTTTTTTTTTTGGTGGGGGGGTTTTGGGTGGTGTTTGTTAAGGCTTTAGCTATACCTCGACCCTTTTTGTTCAAGATCTAAGATAAGTAATTGAACACCCTACTCGGTCTTCAATCCTCTACAGAACTTGGCATTCTAGGGCTTCAATCCAGGAAGTTTAAACCATTGTTCTATTCTAAGTGGCTATGGCATCGTTCAGTAGGAGAGAAGGACTTGTTAATTTTTTGTGGTTGAAGGGTTCATTATCTTGATGAAAACATTTTGGTACAGGCAGAGGACGCTCTCTAGGGCAACCTCTAAGTTCTATTATGTGACTGTAATATGTTTTGTCACATGTTTGCAATTAAAAAAATAGAAAATAAAATAAATAAAAAAATAAAAAAACGGATGTCTTTCAGGCTTGCAAAATAGTGATAAATTGGTGAGACATTACTTTTTACAATGACCCTAAACAGTGACTACCTGTGATCTCATTGTTAGCTACTGAAACAATAATGAAAACTAAATTATGTATTGTACAGTGACCTAAATTGAAGCAATATGACAACAGCCAGACAGAATTGTTGACCTACAATAATAAATTGTTGACATTTGGATAAGTGACCTTCAATGACAGCACCTTATTTGACTTTGACTATTGCTAATGATTTACATTGTTCTTTGGCTAGTGATGTATGCAATGGGACAGCAAGTGGCATAGTTTGATTACATAACCTTGACATGACTATTGAAAAGTGACTGCAATCTGCATGTGACAATGGATTGATATCCTGACAATAGGTTGACAGTTGTGACAAAATGACTTAAAGTCGTGACTTTGAAAGACAATAATGAACTTGATTGGTTACATGACACTTGACATTATCGTGACATCCAATATGGTGACAATTTCTTTGACAATTTGTTAATATTTGAATCTAGTATGACAGCGTTAATGTGACTATTGTAAACAAATTCTTATGGTTGTCTTAGAGTCTGATGACAGTAAAGAGATTGCTATCCCTTCTACAGTGATAAGGTGATCTACAGCAAGTGACACACCTTGACTTTGGCTTGACACATAGATTGTGGTACATAGATCTGTGACAGTGATAACCTAGGAATTTGTACTAGTGATGACCTAGGGATTTGTAATAATGACCTAGAGGGTGTACTATCATAATGACATGATTTTACATGATAGCAAGTTTTGAAGGTAATATCATCCAGCTGTGCAACACATTGAAGAAAATGGATAGCAGGGCTTGACCAATCAAATAGTGTGTTGACATATATGTTGGTAGCTTTCTAGGGACAGAACTTGAGAACATTGATTGCAGGGCATCGGGGTGACCTAAGACACCTTGGGTTATGCCGTCATTTGCTAGCAGTGCCAGATGGTTGCAACATCGTGTGCAACCTGATGATAGCATTGATGACAATTCATTCGCGAAGTGATATTCAGTGGTAGACAGCAGTTATGCAGTGATTTGCAGTAATAGTAATGACAGTTGTGCAGTGATAGTGATGTACAGTGGTACAGTGATATGTGTAGCATCGTGCAGCGACCAATACGTGGGAACAGTGATCAGAGGCTACTAGGATTCGAAATCTATTCTACACTTTCCTTATAGCTATTCTACATTGATTCAGTGTACATGGGATCCAATCTGAAAATTGTGAAATGTGGTCTTCTATCTCGTTAGGGCGACAAGGTGGTGCAAGGCAGGGTATTGGAGCCACCTTCAGGTTGTGGCCTAAGAACACTTCAGGGCGGTAGGGTGGTGCTAGGGCAAGTTGTGGCTTGCACAAGGCGTTGTGGCATCCATTCAGTTGTGGCTGATAAACTGACAGGGAAGGGTAGCATCCTTTGTGACAACAATTGGTAAACAGAGTGTTGGGGCTCTCACCAGGTTGTAGCTTGATTTACAGGGCGTTGGGGCGTCCTTCTAGTTGCAGCAAGATATTAGGATTCAGTAGCCTCCTACAGGTTGTGGCCTGCGAATTAGGGGTTGACACATCCCTCAGCTGTAACTGAAATCTTGATGTAATTAATATTTCTTTTAAAGAGAGAAGACAATTAGTAGATAAGCATTTGGTGGTTTTTGACCCAACGGGGGTTTTCCACTTAAAAATATTTGTGTCCTCTGTTTTATCTTTCTGCATTGTTGTATGGGGTTGTCTACTATTAATTATTGTTTATGATTATCTAAAGAAGAACAATAATAATCACTGAAAATTAACTAATGCTCTGAAAAAGATTAAAAAGTACTAATTGCTAAGAAATATTGATTCACCACCCCCCCCTCCGACAGTGTTTCCAACAATTCGTATCAAAGCATTTGTTCCTTCAATAACAGCTTAACTGCTGGAAGGCAGATCCCAGAGCATAGAGATGGGAAAGTCAAAGAAGCAAGTTGCCAAGAATTCCAAGGATGCAAAAGAAGGTATAGGTACAGTAACATCTGAAGAAAGTCAGTATTATGCACCAACTCCCGAATTTGATGCAGATAATTACTGGACATGGGAATCTAGAATGGAAGTCCATTTGCAAGCTCATGATGTATGACAATTCGAAAGCCATGAATGCCACTCTTGATGTTTCGCCAAATTTCGTAGAAGTTAAAATTGGTCAATGTTCAAAAGCCAAAATTCTTTTGGAAAGGCTCCACAATCTCTACTCAAAGAAGCATGCAGGTCAAGACATAGATCTTGAAAATCATGCAAATCTTAATGATGATAGTGAAGAAGTTGAAGGAATAAGTAAGATTGAATTTCAAAATGAAGTGATCGGGGTGATAAAAGAACTCAAAAGTCAAAAGGGAAAAGGAAAAATTTCTGGAAGCAGAATTGGAAACAACAAAAGTATGTGCTAAAGAACTCATCAAGGAAAATGAAGACTGAGAAGATGATTACCAATCTTAGAACTCAATTGGAAGAAGTCAAGAATATAGAGACACTAGACCTCAAGTGAGAAGTCCAACAGAAGCAAGAAGAACTCGACACAACCTTTGCAGAGATTAGCAGACTCAAACAACAGAGAAAGGAAGCAGAAATTGGAAGGAAGGAATTTGATCAAAAATACTTATCCGCAGTTGACCAAAAGCAAAAGGAATTGGAAACCTCTTCAGCTGAACTAAGTAGGTTCAGGATTGAGATTGAGAAGCAAAAGGAACAAATACAGGTACTCAACAGACAAGTTGAAAAGGCCTCCCTTATCAAGCTACAAGTTGAAGAAGCAGAAGAAAGGAGTAATGGTTATATCGTTTATATGCAAATTTTAGTCCTAGTGTCTTGAGAGGAAAACCCACAAGAACTCTTCTCTTCTTATAGAACTTCAAATCACGAATTCCAAGACCTAGGACCCTTATCAAAGTCCCCTCCAAGACCAAGTCAATCTTTCCTTCTTCATGAACTTTCTTTTCTCTATCAACTTTGACCCCCGTGACTTCTACAACTTCGACCCCCAACAGCTTCTTCTGCAGCTTTGATCTTTAGTTGCTGCAATAGATGCCTTGATTATCTCGCACGCATGAAGGATAGAAGCCCAAAGACAAACCCAAATTGTCGCTTTCCCCTTCTCGTTCTTTGTTAGGGATTTGGGCTCCTTTCTCGTACTCTTTTCCTTTTAGATTGAACTTTTTGAGAGCTAATTGGATTATCTTCAAATGAGGTTGAAGTCTTCTTATATATAGGCTTCTTTCTCAGTCGAATTGATGCCTTTAGGCCAGCCACCAACTTGTCCACTAATGAAGGCCGACTTGTTCTTTTGATCATGAAAAGGTCTTGGTGGGTCTATTTGACACTTCTGACTTACATAAATTTTCTTTGCAAAATGTAACATGCCCAAAAATGGTCTTCCATACATGACAATGACTCAATTGACTTGTACACTCAATGACAAGCCCTAGAAGCACTCGTTGGGTGCTTGACCTATAAATAAATTTTCCTTGAGCATGAAACACATGCCTCAAAAATGACAATAAATTTACTTCTCTTTTACACAAAATACATAAAAACGTGATTATACATGTCATTATGAAGGCCGAAACTAGTTACATATTTCAACAAATTTGGGGTTCCTTGCAGGGAGCTTGTAAACTATATTCCTTGTCCAAGTCCAAATCTAGTAGTAGCATCATCCAAATTTAGTTCAAGAGTGTATTTAGCATATGCGTCGGTCTTCTTGTAGCGATACATCTATTTCAAATAATTTTTGTTCTTAACATTTGTGCCTTTTCAAATATCACTATTCACAATTTTAGCAAAGGTGAAGGCATTGATGCTCTACCATCTCTCCCAAGATATCACTTGTGGATTCTCACTAGTTGTTAGTTGGAATGTTGGCTACTGTCACCAAAGGGGGATTAGGGGTAGCAATGGATAAAGGTTTCTTCGTTTGAGCATCAATCATCATCATAGCTTCTTTGTCTCTGTCCCACACTTCCAACCATGTTTTTGGCTATTGCATCATGATGTTTTCTTCAATTGCTTTCTTAAGATGACAAATGAAACTTTCTTTAAAAAGATAATTAGATATCCAAATGCTTAGAGGTGAAAATATGGTCAATAATTGTGCCAATTTCGTAGAATTTTATTAGTTGTACCAAATAGTGAGTAACATGCTCAAAACATATATAGAGGACATACATAAACTACGTCAAGGCAATGAAGCCTCCATAAGCTCTCACATACATTTTCCACCACTTCTAATGTTATAAATCCAAATATAAGACCCCACTTTTAGTCTCCATAGGTCATCAGTGGTGCCATGGTGGGAGAAATAGTGTTCCATTTTGGTAGCCCACCCGAAGGATCAGAACCATCAAAATGGTTAATGCGGACCTTTGGAAAGAGATGCCACGAATTCTTATTGAAATTATGGGCAGGGATTACTCAGCAAGAGTGTTTGAGCAATCTACACTTCATTAGCTAGGATTCTTGGTTGGATCAATGTCTAGATCTAGTATACTAATACCCAAGCAAGAACTTAACAGCTCCAACACCTAGCCTTGCCTATTCATTGTGGTGGTCATACCTTTGAGTGAAAACTTAATGCTAGAAACCCTAGCTTCAAGAGGTTGGTTATGAGCAAGTGGACTACTTTAGGTTCTCCATATTTTCCATATTGCATGTCTAGACAATGGGCCCACCTAAGATTTTGGCAAAGTCCTATTCCCCACTTATCTTACTACAATCAATGGCTTGCAAGGAGGCTATATAGATATATCACAAATCATTATATTGTCGACTCCACATTAAAAGGGTTACTTGAGAGGTAGACCCAAGTGATCAACACGATGCAAGGAATCTTTTGAGATAGGTCCCTCACAATGCAAAATCTAATCTCTTTTATGATGGTGGAAGTGTTACTCCCTAAATATCTAAATTACCAGGATATGGATCCGCTAGTTTTTTGAAAAGCCAGGATCCGGAAACGGCAAGGAAACGGCAAGTACAAGCCAAATATAAAATATTTTATCATTTTTAAAATTAAAATTTATATAAATATAAAATTAAAAACATAATTTTTCAATATGTAATTTTTATATGCAATAAATAATTATTATATATATAATTCTTAAATGTACATTTTAAATATTAATTAACATTAATTAAATTTATAAAATAAAAACATATGTGAATTTTTAAATATATAACTTCAATATAATACTTTAAAAATAATTATTAAGTTAATCATAATATAATTAATGCATCATTTATAAATATTTAAACATTAATTATTAGTTATAATTATTTATATTAAGCAAATTATTAAACTTATTTTAGAAAAACTATTTTTAAACTTGAAAATAAACTTTAAAATTTATTAAAATATAAACTTACCTTTTAAACTTTAAATAAAATATCTTCTAAATAAATACAAGTAGATTATAATCTTGACGTCACATGTATTAAAGTTTATAATATGTATTTGTATTAAATAATACAAAGTTTATAAGATATATTTGTATTAAAGTTTAGAATATATATTTGTATTAAATAATATAAAGTTTATAATATGTATTTGTATTAAATAATATAAAGTTTATAATATATCTTTGTATTAAAGTTTACAATACGGTCAACATAGAAATAATAAGTTGTGGCCTGCCAACTCCCTCTCGGACTTCATATCTGCTCGTTCTTACCATTATAGCTTCATTCACTTGAATTAAAGTTTATAATATATTGTATTAAAAATAATACATTTCAATGTAAAAATAACAAATTTTATGACGTCCAACAACTCAAGTTTATTTTCGCGTTGGGATTTTTAATCCATTTCTTAACATTCGAAATTGACTTGCATTGATATTTCTGTTTAGAAATTTTGCGCTGAATTACAGTTTTTTACCAACCGAGAGAAATTTTTGCCGATTTACAGTATTTACACACGGAGAGAAGACGGACTGATCTATATGGATCCGGATCCGGATCCGTCTCTGATCCGGGGATCCGCGGATCCAGCCATCAGGCTTGACAAATCCAGTAACATAGCTAAATATTATTGCGCTAACAAAATTTCCAAATTCTCTCTAGATACAAAGATGTAGAACTTTTATGGGCCCACTACAAAGGTCGGGGTCTGCAAGGTCCTATGGACAAAGGAGTTAAGTGCTATAGCTCTTTTATATACCTAGGGATTCCAACAATAGTACTCGACCGAATCTTTCACAGCACCAACTATATAGGATAGACTGTACCCTTAGCCGTACTACCCAATACCCCAATAAACGAGAGTGATCTCACCAAGTGTTGTTCTCAGTATGATATAGCAATTGGATGGCTATAGCTTTATATAAGGCTAGTTTCAAGTGTGCCTAAAGGGCTTCCAATACACCTGAAAGTACGTAGGAGAAAATTTCATATATGGGTGTTGTCTGAGACTCTGATGTGGTATTGCTCGAAAGGGTGCCAACAGAGGCTACAAGGGTGTGCAAGTCACAGCACTTGTATTTTCTGCATGTATTCTGCTGCAATTGCAGTGTCACCAGCTAAATGACAGACCTCTGTGTTATTTAATGACGTTGAAGAACATCTCTGACCTAGAAAAAAATCTGCTAGAAATTGCAGCTGTGCTAGCTTAAGAAAGAGCTCTGCTAGCACTTGTAGTGTTCCTTTATCCTTAAACTTGAAACACAACCATCTGTATAGAGAGTATAATTATAGAAAACCAGATATAAGAAACAATACAATGAAACATTAAAAAAACCAATAATATGATAATCAGAAGAACGAATTCAATGTTCACTAAGCAAAGCTCCAAATATAAAAAACACGCGGCAAAACATTCAACAGCCTCCTACCTAGTTAGATAGATTCTCAATAACAAAATCCTAACGAAATGTGTTCCCATCACTAATGGGTACCATACTACCAACAACCTAGTGGTGGGCCTTATAAAGTGGACCCTTTTACATTAAATAATATCCACTACTATCGAATGGGCCTTATTCAAAGTGGATGGCCACATACATCAACTGACTGACCGCTGGATAACCTAAAGTAGGGGGGTTAGGGTGCCACTTATTTTTTCGTATACAATAAAAAGCCTAAAGAAGCTTTAAAAAATCTCTCAAAAGTTCTTGCAGCAAAACCTGTAATTTTAGGTTCCCTGCACTTTACCTGTTTCATGCTTCACATTTCTCATAACATGGATATAATAAATACAAGTATATTGCAATCCTTTCCTCAGGCTAACACATGTTTTCCGTCCCTCTTTATGTGGTAAAAGCTTGAACATGGTATCAGCAACTTTAATGTCAAAAATAGTAGTACAGCCGAACAATACCAAAATCTATAACATGATTCTGAACCGACCATATATCCAACTACAAACTTTATGTATTCGATATTTAAGCAGGAAATGTATTATAGAATGAAAGATGTTCTCTTCAAAAGGAGTGATGGGTTGTGCTTAACACAACAGCTTATACACCCAGGGTTCTCCATCTCTAATAGATATACCAAAGGACATAATTAGCAAATAATAAATCCATGTCTGTCCTGTTCCAAGCTTTGGAATTGGAACCTTTCTAAATTGGTATTTACTAAGGAACAAAAAAAACAGTACAAGTCAACATTTAAATAAAAGCCAAGTTATCTCATTCACTCATGTAAAATTCAAATATTGATAAAATACTATACATAAAATTGACAACTACAGATTGTTGCAAGTCAAACAATTTACTAAAGGAGGAAATGGGAAGAGATAATACAACAAACCAGGAGGGAAAAGAATAAACCTTCTTCCATAAAAAATTTTGACAAGAAAGGTACTGCCGGGAGTGTGCTGTGGGTCACAATTAAATGAATATGTTCTTTCAATAGTTTCTTAGATGATGACATGGCAAAAAGCACAAATAGATCCTCAAATACACTCATCTTGTCCCTGCATCCATTCTGCCAAACAAGATAAAATGTTATAAATTAGAATTGTTATGATCATATAAGCAAAAATTACTCATTTTTTCCCAAGTCTTCATGCAAAACAAAGAATGCAATCAAAAGCTTGGCTTTAAAGTTGCAATGAAAGCCTATCCAAATTCCTCAGTTTTGATTGAGCAGTATTATCCATTTGATAAAGAAAATTTTCCTAGATCTCCAACTATATTAGCTGTAACTGTACACACATTGGAATCCTCGAAAGATTTCTTTGGAATATTCTTCAGCAAACTCCAAAATATTGCAATCAAAAGATTCCCACGAACAGCTTGGTTTTCAGACTCAATATGCTTATAGAGATTAGGCTGACAGAAAAAAGTCTTGATCTCCTTGGGCTTTATCTGTTACAAAACAGCAAAATATAGTTTGTACAATCAAGATTCACCAATGAGTCCATCCTCAATATATTATTCATCTAACAAAGTGGAGACTTAATAGGAAATTTGGAATCAGGCATAAAAGCTCAGAACATATCATTCCCTAAATCAATTACTTCATGTATTCATACTATAAGAGAATGTTTCTAACCTGGATAACTGTTTCCTCACTATCCACATCAGACCATTCTTGTTTTAGAAATGGGAGGCATCCTTTAAGTAAGGGCCAGAACTCAGCTGGTAATGCATCCAGAAGTTGAATACACAGGCAAATGAAATCATTAAATTCAATAAGCATGTTTCAGAATAGCTTTAGTAGATGAAATAAATTTGTAAACTGTGGCTTGTAATACGATATAGAAATAAGCAATTCATCTCTGCATTACTGAACATAAAATCAACCTATAACTAAAACTAAAAGTAGTATAATACCTTCTCTTTGCTGCATGAATGAATGTATTAGAATGAGGTAAAGCAATGATTTGGCTCTCCCAGATTCTCTACAACATTTAATAAGCCAAGGTAAGCAGGTCTCCAAATTTTCAATCAAGGCATCAGACAAAGCTCTAACGATCTTCATGTTTATGGACATGTACCAATCCTCCGCAGGTTTCTACACAGACAAGATTTTGGTCATCTTCACATGAATTATGACACAACAAATCCCACAAGGATGAAATAAAATCTTTGATGCAAAGCCAACTTTGCAAGACCTGTACTAATATAAGTATTCAAGAAAGGCTCACCTAAAGAAACAAACAAACAAAAACAGATATAATTTCTCAGTGATTGTAAATAGTTACTTGCCATGTAAAGAAATGCCTACCAAAAAGAGCAAATTATCAAATGCACTTGCTTACTCTAACCATCCAACATAATAGATGGAAAAACAAAGGAAAAGCAATCAACTGTGAGTCACTTTCTATGTAGAATTCAAGATCAAATTGCATTAGGGGTCTGGAATAAGAAAACTTGCCAAGCGTAGCAACCAGTCTCCTGATATAACTGTAATAGATATTTACTTGCAATTAAGTGCAAGCAAATTTTCTTTTACTAAAACTAATTTGGTAAGATCATGGCGAACCGTTTGCTACTATGTACACCCTTAGAATGCAGAACACAATATCAAACAATAACCACCATAGTAATCTATAAGAATGGACGTATAGATTAGTGTTAACTGTGATTAGGATGGTAAACCAGCTGTACGACATTGCTGGTTATATAGCTGACAGTGGACAGATATTGTCAAATGAAATAAGCGTAGAAGTCAAAGTAATCATGAATCTCAAATCCAATTTTCTAAAAGGAAGAAAGGGTTTATATCAATATCAACAGATGACAATAAGAATGTCATTGGACTGTCAAATACACCATTGGTAGAATTCCAAGTGAAGCTAAAGTGCAAAACAAACAGAGACTGAAGAACAAATAATCAACAGTGACATAATCACTCCTCATTAAATTAACATGAATTCCCCTAGAATCTACACCTCAAACAGTCATTTGGAGAAGAGCGGAGTCTCTCCTAATGTCCAGGGCCAATTCCTGTCTAAAACTGGTGCAATGAAATGAGCAATGTCGCTTCACAAGAAGCTCCTAATGCATGTAGCAGCAATCCAAGCAGTCTGAAAAGGAGTTCATCAAGGACCTCTATGACCCAAGGCTGCTTGGAAGCAGGAAGTAGGAGCAAGAGCGGGCAGCGAAATTTTTCAGAAGCTTCCGGGTCAGGAGCGATATATATATATATATATATATATATATATATATATATATATTGATGCATACATTGTGAACCAAAGCATGTAGAATGATGAATTAGTTATAAAAAGCATAAAAACATGGACTAAACCATATAACATCAATCATCTAGTAGCTATAATCTTCATCAACCACAGGTCCACAAGTTACAACATCTCAATTCTCGTGATCAATCTTAAAGTTTCGAAGTTCCAAAATTTAATATATAATATTTGCCATCACTACAGTTGTACTTGTAACCATTACCAAACTATAACAAAGAATACCAAACATGAAATGAAACCTCAAACTTATAATTGCCAACTTCAAACCTCAAACTTAAATAGTCATATATTGTTTACAAAAAATATCATAATAAATATGAAAGAGCCTATAGTTATAAAAAGTACTAGAAACTAGAAAAGATAAGTAAATCTATTACCTACTACATTTTCTTCTTGCCACAAGAAATTTCTAATTTCTTATCTCGCAGTTTATTGGGAGTCTCTTTCCGCGTAGTCGGACGGCAATGTCCAAAACAAGAAGACACTCGACCTCCACGTGAGGCTGCAAATGGAGGTGGTGGCAAAGCTGGTGCAACTTGACCACTGCTAGTGGATGATGAGGGTGGCATGGCTGCTGATGCTAGTGTTGTTGCTTCATCCTCATTTTTCAAAAGTTACGCTTCCAATTGTTCCAAATGTAAGGCTCCATCCTCCAAATTGTCCTCCTCTAGGTTGTTGTCCCAAGTGATATATGCTCTCTCATATCGAGCCCGCTCACTATAATGTGTCAACAACCTCAAGTTGTAGCTTACATAAACCAAGTTTTCTGCCTTGTTTTCATTGAGGTTTTCTTTTGACATTGTGAATGAAGTTATAGGTGCTACAACACCTCTCTGCAAAAGAAGTATTAACCACCTGTGAAATCACTTTAACTGCCAATTTTGCCAAATGCCCCCAAAGCCATACATGTTCCACCATTCAACAGGATCCATTCTATCTCTGTCATCAATAGCATGCAAAGAACCAAACGCTCCAGTTTGACTAAAGTGTTTGCTTAATTCTCCATGCAATCTAGCACACTCCTCCCTGTCAATGACCTCTTATCTAATGCTACCGTATACCCATTTTGTACCTATGGATTGGAATGGGGTTTTCTCCAAACCCCGCCCCATGGTGCAGGTTTGACCAACCAAGATGGAGAGTAGTATTTTGGCATAAGGACATGCGCCATCACCATGGCATGGAGTGGACCATTAAGATTATCTCACCTTTTAACCACATGTTTGTGAATATGAACATACAAAATGGGACCTTTCAGCTCAACAATATATTTTATTTGCCCAAGTATGCTATCCATCTGCTCATACACCTCCCCAATCATTGGCACATTGTATCTACAAAACGAATCATGTTATAAATGGGCTTGGTGAGCTGTAAAACATTCTTCACACTTGTCCAAAACTGACCATCAAGAACGGTGTCCTCCACCTCTTGAAAATATTCCCTCTCAAATGTGGTTGCAGCCTTGTGCCTTAAGATACCACTTCATCAAACACTGGGTTCAGCGAGGCATTGTGAAGCTTGAGTATATATCCACTGAGGAGCAGGTAGCAGACATTCTCACCAAGTCTTTGTCAAGAGTCAAGCATGTTTTCTTCATAGACAGAATGGGAGTGGTAAGCAACACCTTCCTCGGTAAGAGGGAGTGTTGGAAATAGAACCAAGGAGAAGTGTTACTAGGCATTTATTGTTTTTAGCCTAGTAGACACATTAATGACTTTTGTCTTGGTGACATTTATGAGTTAAATTAATGTCATGGGTGGAAAAGCTACTTAAAACTTAAAAGTATTGCACCATGAATTTTTCTAATATTAAAGTCACTTGTACTTTATAAAATGATTTTGTGTAAAGTACTAAGTGTACTTTTCTAATATTAAAGTGACATGAAAAATAACTTTATGAGAAAAATAGAAAAATGTACACAACTTGAAAAAGGTACTAAGAGGTTTATAAGTAATGGGGCCAATGTGTGAGGGGGGTCAATTGGGAGAGTTAATATCAACCACACACTCTTGAGATTTGGAGATTAAATCTCATCCATTGGATCCTAAGTTTATGGATTCAATCTCTTCTAAGAGACAAAAGGAGAAAAGGGAGACTCATTTCTTCATTTCACACTTGAGAGAGCATGAGGGGAAGAGAAAAGAACTTGAAGGAGAATTTGCAGCTAGAGAAGGAGGGTTCAATTTTATAGGAGGAAGTCAGCCATAGGAGGCAAGAATTCCAAGGAGAGGAGCATGAAAATCAAGGAGACAGACTGTGCAAAAATCAAGGCAAAAAGCAGCATGAATTTCAAGGGTTCTGGCATGCATTTCGAGGGACTGTTCAGCATGATTTTCGAGGAGGGTCTCCATTTTCACCAGGCACTAATTTAGATGCATATTTCAGTCACTTCCAGTACATAAAGCGAGGCATATTTGGCACAGAATTCAAGGTTGTTTTGGTACAGAAAGCGGGGCTGCTTCAGCACAGATTTCAAGGCAGACTTTTGGGCACAGAAATCGAGGACCTGAGCTGTGGGAAAGTGCAGAAGATTTCTGGGCATGAAAAATTTGTAAATCTGAAAATTGTCAGTGGGCACAAATATCCAGAAATTGCATTTAATGCTTCCGCTGAAGGGAGATAAGTACCATGTTTAATTTTATGTACTTCGACTAATTTCTCAAACAATAAAATCCTTCTTTGAAGATCGGTTTTCCCCAAGAGGCTGTGGGGTTTTTCCGGGGTCACCTTGACCAAAAATAAGTGTCTCGCATGCTTGAATGCTTACCTAAATTTTGTATTAATTTCAAATGATAGGAAAAGTGAAAAAAAGTAGAAGTACTCTTTGAATGTTTACAATTAATGCATTCTGAAATTTATATCAGCATGACAAAACATGTGGGTTGGGCCAAATAAACAAATGCAAACTTGTAAACTGGGGTAAGGGTGTAGATCATTAGTTTTCTACACTAAGTCAGCAGGGTAACTGAAGGACTTGTAAGTTGGTTGTATTTGTGTAGAATTGGACGAATATTTAGTATTGTTGATAAGACTAAATAGCATATAATGTTCGTAATAAGGTTTGCTACTGTTTGTAAATTTATGAATGTTGTGCAGCAAGATTTGTTGGTGTAACAGCACTAGGAGTGAGATTGAGAATTTTGCAACTTGCTATATAATGTTGGTATTATTGGTAAAATCAACAACTTATTTGGCTGTTGAGCATTTAGAAGAATCACTGTGATACCAGTGCAATCTGTCATATGCTTCTTATAACCCCAAGGGTGATTTCCTCTAACGGATATTCCAGTGGTATCAGAGTTGTGTATCCTGCCAACCTATGAGCATACAAACCTTGGATGTTTCCAGAAGATAGGCAGAACATTACAGTCCTGAAGAAGAGGGGTGCCCACAACTCAGTCATGGAAGACAGGGAAGAACAACAAAACCTTTTTGGCATCTTGAATGAGTTATCAAGGGGGCAGCAGCAGATGATCCAAGGGCAGTAGCAAATAGCTCCATTGTTAGCACAAGGGCGGCAGATGGCCGAAGGACAACAACAATTACCCAGTTTTTTGCCCAACTTATGGCAAATCTAAACATTATAGGTAACAATGTTGCTTGTTGATCTAATGGTGGTAACAGGAATTCTGCATACGGGAGCAACAACCATAAGTCTGGCTCCTTCAACCACTTTGCACAAGCAAACACAGGAGCAACCAATTTAGGAACCATTGGCCTCTACTACCCCAGTTTCTAGATAGTCAGGGGGCAGCAACCCATGGAGCAGCATAACAGAACGGAAATTTTACATAATATTTTCAGGAGTATGCATAGTTAGGAGAAGATGTTCGAGCAGCCAGTACTTTTCATGAGTTCAGTGGCATTAAGTACAGAAATAGGCCCACGCATAGCAGAATCATGATCTAATGCGAAAGGTTGGGAAATTGTCCATTCCCTCCTTCGATGGGTCATCCAAGTGCTCGGCAAGGGCTTGGGTACAAAAATTAGATACCAACTTACAACTTAACTCTATTCTGGAAACAGATGCTATCAAATTTGCCACTTCGCATTTGGAAGGGGAAGCACATGAACGGTGGTACCATGGATTGGTCATCCTGGGTCATTCCAACATCACTTCTTACAAGTTACAACATCTTCACACAGAGTGATAGACCAATATGACAAGAAAGACCCAGATGTACACTTCAGAGAGCTAGCACATCAAATGCCTACATTGAAGAATTTCAGCTAGTGGTTGTTACAGTTACAAAGAGTTTATCCGAGAAACTGCATTGGTGAGTCAAGGGGTTCAAACCCAATAAATTAAATTTCCATCCAAACCACTCATCACTCCGAAGGACAGAGATAAGAAACCATGTCAGAGAGATGGGACTAAGAAGGGAAGGTTGGATGAGGAGACTTGAAGCGAGTTGAGGAGGAACAAACTTTGCTTTACTTGCAACGAACCAAGGGAACCAAGTCACAGATGCTTGAGAAAGGGGAAGTTCCACTATATTGAAGTAGTGTCCGATAGTGACAATGAAGATGATACAATGCCAAAACCAAACAAGAAGCCTAGCAATTCCGAAGAAGAGCAATCCCTTAAGGAAGCCAAAGGGAAAAGAGACCTCGCACAGGAATTAAGGGTTGTACTATCGCCTCTCTCTTTGGAGTCCCTACATATTACACCTTCAAGATCAAGGGCATCATACAAGGACAACGAATCACAGCTTTGGTTGATGGTGGAGCTATACACAATTTCATCGATGCAGCGTTGGTGGCAAGGAGAGGTATCCCCACAGAAGAATTTGTGGGCTTCAAAGTGATGGTAGCTGACAGGTACAACATGACATGCATTTCAGTGATCCCATGTTTAAGCATGACTCTGAGGAATTACACATTCACCGACGATTTCTACATAGTAGATCTTGTAGATACCAATGTTGTGTTAGGGTAGAGTGGTTGTACTCGATAGGAAAAATCTTAATGAACTACCGAGTGATGGAAATGGAATTCAGGGCCTCGAATAGTAGGAGGGTAGTGATGATAGGTATGTCCAATGGTGGTCCTCAAACTATATTAGCTAGGAAAATGGAGGCGATATACAAGCACAAAGATGTGGCCTACATAGCAAAATGTTCGATTACAAGACCAAGGTCGTTAGATAGCAGCTTATAGGCCTATGAGTTTGGTACTAAGTACAAGAAAGTTGTGGATAATGCACTCTCCAGGAAACTAGCCACATGCACAATCATGGAAATCACCAAAGAGTGGAATGTTGAAAATAAGGGCACCAAGGAGGTGCTTCCTAGTGCATTTATCATTTTGGTCTAGAAAGACACTTAAATGACTTTTTGTATAGGAACATTATCAGTTTTATTAATATTATGGAGCAAAGTTACTTTTTATGGGTCATGTACCATGTACTTTAATTTATTAATGTCACTTGTGTCATAAATTAACTTTATGAGAAAATTACATAGTACACTTTATATTATTAAGGTGACTTTTATGTTTTAAAAGTAACTTTATGAGAGAAAAAATGCACACGGTACAAAAACATTAAAAAGTGTTTAGGAGGCTCATTTATTGAGGGGGGCCACATGAGAGAGGGGGTCAAGTGGGGGACTTGATCTCATCCATTGATCTCATGGATTGAAATTTAATCTGAACCCTCGATCTCAAGGGTTTGGGTTTTCCTTACCTTAGATAACAAAAAGGGAAAAAGGAGAAGAAGGCACATTATTTTCATGATATTTGAGGAGAGGAGAGCAAGGAGGATGCTAAGATTACAACGAAGGAGAAGCAACGTACATCTAGAAGATAGCCCAAATTTTCTGCTGGAGATTGGCACGCATCCCAGGATTTTCAGGCTACGATTAGCTGGCCTGTATGTGGGAGATGGTTAGCCAAATCAGAAAGGAAAAGCCAGCATTGTTATTGGAGGGGTCTGAGTGAGATATTCAGCTAAAACTCGTGGAGGAAAAGGGCAGGTAGATGCCCACACTTTTTTGGTCTTAACATAGAATTTTGGGCCCGAATTTTGAGACAATTACAACAAGAATCCCAAGGTAGAATTGGAGAAATTTGAGGCACAGATTTCTGAGAAAGATTTATGCTATTCTTGGCACAAAAATTGAGGCACTGTTTGGTGGAAGCGAGCACAGAAAACAAGGAAAATCACAGACTAAGCTTATGACTGCGTGATATGTAAATATGGCATTGACTTCAGCAAGCAAAAAAAGAGATAAGTTTGTTTTTATCTCTGTTGTATAATTTTTCCTTAAGAGCAATTAAAATCCTCCTTACAATTGGTTTTCCCCTTGTGGGTTTTTCCAGGGTCATTAGACCAAATCACTCTATAAAATTTATGAGTGTGATTGCATGTATTTTCCTACATATCTGCTAAGAGGAAGCGGTAGTAGTCTTTAATGTTTCAAATGAATTAGCATTAAAGGTTCTATATATCTCCTAACTATTTGGGGTGAGGGCATTAAACATCATGCTAAAATCTTGAAACTAGGAAGGGTTGCCTGCAGACAAAATTTTCTACATGGTATTAGAGCATAAGGGGCTTCAGATCTGATATTTTCGTTAGCTGATAGAAGGGACTAGTAAGCTAACTTCTGCTATATCAGTGAAAAACACTCACAAAACCTCAGTCAGAAACCCAAAGATTTATTGGTTGATTGCCAAGTAACAGATCGGATTATTTGTGTTACTTGTGAGGATAATGGCCACTGGTTTCAGGGTGGAGGACAGATTGAGTGGGGCTAATGATTTTGGCCCTTGGAAGGAGAGGGTGATGTTTTTACTTGAACAGGTTGAAGTGTGGGATATAGTGGAGAATCCTGTGCAACCTCCTACTAATCCAGCTCAGTTGGTGGACTTCAACAAGAAGAATGGGAAGGCAAGGAGAATCATCCATGATGCCATCAAAGACCACCTATTCCCTCATGTGACAGGAATGAAGTTTTCCTGCGAGATGTGGGATTCAGTTGTCACATTACTCTAGAGTTCCAATGAGAACAGGAAGATGGTGTTGAGACAGAAGCTAAAAAACACCAAGATGACCAAGACCGACAGTGTGACCTCATACCTCACCAAGATTGCACAGGTGAAAGATGAGTTGGCTGACGTGGGAGAGGCTATCCCTGAGGACCAATTGTTCAAGATTGCACTAAATGGTTTCACCCAAAAATGGGATGGATTCATACATGGTATTGTTGCTAGACAGCAGTTTCCACACTGGAGGAGGATGTGGGATGATTTCATCCAGGAGGAGACCAGGAGGATTGCAAAGAGTAGCAGCCAGTGTAGTGGGGGAGATGAGGAGGAGAATGTTTCCCTTGCAAGCAAGCGCAAGAAGAAGGCCAAGAAGGGGTCTTCTAATGGAGCTAAGCAAGAGAAGGGGAAGCAAAACGCGAATGTTATGTAACCAAATCACAAAAACAGAAGAAAAGATTGATCAACGACTTGAAAATAAGCCTCTTCAAGTGGGCAACAGCGTTTTACATCACACAAATGAACAATTCTTCAATGATACAAATGACAAAATCTCCTTTGTATATATAGGAGACTAAAGGGTCACAATATAATTAGGGCCTACATAACAATAATAATGTAAGGGCAAAACAATAAGAATAGTGAGCTTCTATGGGGCACAACAATAAGAATAGTAGGCTTCTATGGGACACAACAATAACAATATGGGGGCTACACTAGTATTATAGGGACCTAACATGCTCCTCTCCCTCAAAAAAGTGTTGCCCTCAACGCTTGAGTAGTTCTACACGCTTCTATATAAAATACTCATCCTCCCATGTGGAATCTTCAAAAGGTAAGTTTCTCCACTTTATGAGATACTCAGAAATTAATCAATTTTGTAGTTGTCAGGTTCTTGTTTCTATGACTGCTTCATACTATCAAGTCGGCTCAATATAGGAGCACTCACCACTATAAATACCCCGTCAAGGTATCCACAAAAGCTGATAACAATCTCGCTTTTTTTCTCTGAAACTTCGTGTGAAGATGGGTGCAGGTTTCTGCAAATAAGAAGGAACAAGTCATGGGTTTCCTCTCTGAAATTTCAAATGGATGAAGGAGCAGATCCGCACTGCAGAGAGGCATCTCGGGTTTGACTGCAGCTCGGTTGGGTGTTAGGTGCAGTCATGGATAGATCTCGAATGTATGGATTCTCTTTGGATGAGGACGTAGCATTGACATAGGTTCTGGACTAGATCTTGCTCTCGGCATACCTGTAGGTATAGTCAAGATGGAAATCAAATGGATGGAATAGAAAGAACCTCGGATGGATGGACAATATTGGCATAAAGATGTCTCTGCTCTTTTTCGGAGGTACAGTATTGGCATCCTAGAGTTACAATCTTTGTCTCAGCTTGATGAAGATCACGTTGATCCTAAACGTGGTATCCCTGTAGCAGCCTCGTCATAATGAACAACAGTGGTTAGGGTTGCAAGAAGTGGATCTACACTCTCGACATACTATCTCGGCAGAACTATGTTGATGAAACGAGTTCCGATGATGACAATGATTCTCAGCATACTTGAATAGCACAATATTCGAATCTGTGATCTCAATCTGAATATGTATATCAATACAGTACACTTCCTCGGCATATTAGGGTGGAGTCACAATGACAAGGATCATAAGCAGTAATAATCATGATAGTTACAGTCTCAATATAATGAGAATGATAAGGATGAATGGTCTCATATCATGATGTTACACATCAGTAAGGTGCAGCTACAAGGCTTGATCTTGTTCTTAAAGATCATGATCTCAAAAGATGTGTAGAGATCACCTTCGTAGCAAACTCAAGGAGCAGTCTTGGTGCAGTTGTCAATGAAGAAGCAATAATGAAGATCTCAATGATGCAGTGGTGCAGTGAAGATGATGATCCCAGCAGTGGCAGACTAAGGGATTGATGTCTTGGTCTTGGAGAGGCAGAATGTGTCAAGGGTCATGGTCTTGGTATTCGTCAATGGAATCTCTATAAGAAGAATTTTGCGTGGGTTTTCCTCTCCAAGAGGGAGAGGTTTTGGCCCTGGCAGAAAGCCAAATACTTTGTGTTCTTGTCTCTTTTGTTTTGATACCAGTTTGATGAAGCTAACATACACAAAGTAATAAAGAATGGAAGATCAAGTTCAAATTAATTGTATAAATACTTCACAAATTGTTATCATGCTAAGAAGAATCACCTTAATTTATGAATGCCCTAGATTTTTCAATAGTGACGAGGCTCCAACTGAAATTGACTAAGAAAATTTACGGCAAAATATACATCACGTTTTGTATTTACTATGTACATCAAAGAACTCACCAACTTACCATAGCTAGTAGGATCGACGAGACTAGAGTCGAAGCTTCTCAGCTTCTTGAGATTAGTGATCATGGGAGTAGTCATATGCTTTTGGAATCCATCATACTGAAGCTCTGTAATATCTCAATTATGTATTCACCATGACCCAGATATATCTCTCTAGGTTTTTTCCATATTTCCAAATCTGAGTAATAGTGCATAAGTCCCAGATCTTTCATTTCGAATTCGGTTGAAAACATTTCTTGCATTCTTGTATTTTGCGCTCCACACCTGTAATAAACAAACCATCCACATATAGTAATATAATGACTGGTTCATTCTTCACCACCTTGATGTAGATATTTGCATCTGCAGAGCTTTTGACGAACCCAATTCCTAAGAGATATGCATCCATTCTTGCATACCATGCCCTAGGAGCTTGTTTCAAGCCATATAAGGCTTTCTTGAGTCTGCAAACATATGTATCTCTGTTATTGATTTCGAAACCTTCTGGTTGTTCAATGTATACTTCTTCATCAATGGTTCCATTTAGAAATGTAGTTTTTACATCCATTTAATGGATATTCCATCCCATAATAGTAGCTAGCGAAAACGAAGATCTTGTATTAGTATACCTAGCAGTAGGAGCAAAGGTTTCTTCATAGTCTATGCCTTACTTTCGTGAGAGACCCTCGCAACCAATCTAGCTTTGTAATTTTATATGCTTCCATCAAGAACATATTTGATTTTGTAAATCCATATTGAGGTGACAACCAATTTGTCACTTGGTCTACGAATGATTTCCCAAACCCCATTCTTCATAATCAATTGATATTCTTCTTGCATCACCTTCCTCCAGTCTTCTTGATGAGCAACTTCTTCAATTGTAGTCGATTCAGCTTCTATCATTTTTTTCATATATGTTTCATATCTTGAATATCTCTTTGGTATTTTTCTTTCTGTAAAAGTTCCTTCAGTAGCTCCATGTCGTTTAGCATCTTCGAGTGTAGCTTTTAACCAATTTTCCTTATTCCTTGTTTCGAGAATAATTACAAGTTGAATAGGCTCACTTGGTCCTTCTTCTTCTTCTTCTTGGTTTATATTTGACTTATCATTATGCTCTTCTTCAAATAGTGGTATATCTTCGTCATTGGAATCGATTGGAATATCCTTGGATCTTTTCTAGGCATGATTTTCATTGAATATAATATCCCTACTCACTTAAATTTCTCTTCCTTCCTTGATGTACAATCTATATGCCTTTGAAGAAAGACTGTAGCCAATGAAGATTCCTTTTATGCTTGTAGAACCTAATTTCTCTCGCTTGTCTTTTGGAACATTGATGTATACGGGACACCCAAAGATTCGGAGATGGTCCACACATGGCTTTTTCCCTGTGAATGCTTCTTCCGGTGTCATATTATCAAGGATTCTGTGAGGACTTCTATTTTGTATATGTATCGTTGTCATCGTTGCTTCTCCCCACATAACCTTTGGTAGATCTTAACCAAATATCATACTTCGAATACATTCTTCAGTTCTTCTATTTTTCCTTTCTGCAACTCCATTCTACTCGAGATTGTAGGGAACAATGAGCTCCCTCTTAATGCCTACTTCTATACAATATGCAATTAGTTCTTTTGAAGTGTATTCCCCACCATTGTCAAATCTCAAAGTCTCTTTCTTTCGGTTAAAGTCTCCACTTCAGATCAAAATTCCTTGAACTTTTCAAATACTTCATCCTTTGTCTTGAGAAGGTAGAGACATGTCTTTCTAGAATGATCATCAATGAAGGCCACATAATAAAGATGGCCTCCAAAAGATTTGTTAGACATTGGTGCACACGCATCGGAATGAATGAGGTCTAATATTTCCTTAGACCTTGTATCGCTACCTGTAAAAGGTTTACTTGTTTTCCTTCCCAAAGCACATCCCTTACATACTCCTTCACGATCTTCCTTGATGTTGGGGATGCCCTTTACCATTTGACTAAGAAAGGGTATTATCTTGTAATAAATATGCCCATATCTTTTATGCCATAGCTCTATAGGGTTCATCTCCATGTGAACTAGGGCTTGAGGAGATGGTGTTATAACTCTATATAGCCTTCCTTCAAGAACTCCAATAACTTTTGCCTTTTCAATAATTGAATCTTTTCCACAAACCAAAACTTTGCCATCTACAAAGGCAACCCTATCTCCTTTATCTTCTAAACAAGAAATTGAAAGCAAATTCTTTTTCAAACCTGGGACATCGAGTATATTGTTGAGGTGTACCTTTGCTCCACTTTCTAGCTTCAATGATGTAGATCCAAGGCCCTTGACTGCATAATTGTTGTTATCTCCTAGTTCCCCTACAGGGGATGATGGTTCCTTTGATAGAGTATAAAGTTGTCCACTTTCTCCTATCATATGTCTTGATGCTCCGCTATCAATGATCCACGCATTGTCATCATAAAGAGTACCTATAAGTGCAGCCAAGAATCCTTCACTCTTGACTTTCCTTGATAGGTTGTAGATGATTCTTCAAATTCAGCTTCCTATAATTCTTATGATATTGAATCCCATCTTCAAGTAACTTGTCATAGAGGGAGTAACCTTTTCTTCCAACTAAGTGATCTCCAACCTTCTTCGACCTTAGCTCTGATCCCATGTTGATAAATCAATGCTAGTACGATTTAGGGTTTGATTCCTCTTTCTTGATAATTACTTGTGAATTATGTTGTCTTCTTTTACTTCTTAATTAGTTTATCTTTCATTAAGCAATTACCAATAATATGTGTATGAAGATCATACGAACAAGAGACACAAGATTTAGGTGCTCAGCGAGGGAAAAACCCCTATAAGGGGAAAACTCAATCACAAACTCTTCCTTCAGTGGATTTAGATTAAGAAGAGACACTTCCAAACTTCTTAGACTTAGACAAAGACCTCCTCCAACCACCAAGTCAGCGCTTCCCTACAATAGATGATCTTGACAAAATACTCCAAGTGACAGCTTCCAGCAACAACTTCAATCCAGAATTTTGACACCCTAGCTGCAGAAGTTCGACTCCCAGCTTCAGAATTTCGGACCTGCAGTAGACAGATTTTCAACCCCAACAACTGCCTAGAAAACTTTGCACGGGTGAGAGAAAGATAGCCCAAAACTTGATTTAGGTCTTCCGAGCAAACTTTGACCTTCTCCAGCTTCTTTGCTCTCTTATTTTTCTTCTCTTTCTTGTAGATCAAACTTGTTGAGTGAGTGAGTGAAATAGGTCAAATTGCCTCTCCTTATATAGCCTTTTTGCTAGGTTGAATTGTCCTAATGTAGGCCGACCTTTTAGGGACAAGGTCGACTTGGTGTGGAGGTGACAAATTACCTTTTTGACTCAAAAATAGTTCTTTTTACATGATACAAAAGCCCAAGAAGGGTCTAATAAAAATGACAATGACTCTAATGACTTAAGACAAAACCTAGAAGCTTTCAATGGAGGCTTTGACCTAGAAAACACTGACCCAAGAATGAAACCCATGTTTTAATAAGTCATTTTCTTTAATAATAAATTTTCTTTTTGACAAGTACAAATATGAACGCCGAAGCTAGTTACATTATTCAACACTCCCTCTTAACTAGGGAGGTATTCATAATTATGTACATATATGAGTAGATGGAAGATTTTCAAAATGAAATGAACAACGAAGAGTTCTAGCATACTCAATGCTTCGGACTAGATACGTGGCCAAGTGAATCTATCCGGGTGGGACTAAGGTGACTCAAGCTTTTGCCAACTCTAGGTGCCATCAAGCTTTTAAGTTCTACCACCAACCCAGGGATCTAGGTGTGTATCCAAAGTCGGAGCTCCATGACCAACGCCACCCTCCCTCTTCAGGATCTAGACATCAACACATACATCGGCCAAATATCCTCCCAAACATCTTGCCATTAGATGCTTCATCTCTCCTTATCAACCAAATCTGTAATATCAACTAACCCAAGCATGCTTCTATAGTATCCAAACTTCTTATTCAGAAGATACTTCGTCAACACATCAGCTACTTGTTCATCTGTTGGAATATATTGTAGCTTCACAACCCCATCTTGTACCAAGCTCCTAATGTAGTGGTACTTGTTGTTGATATGCTTCGTCCTTCCATGGAATACGAGGTCTTCAGACATCTTGATGGTGCTTTGATTATAACAATTTATTACTGTAGGATAGAAAGGTTTTCCAAACAAATCTGACAAAAAAATTCTCAACCAAACAACTTCCTTTCCTACTTCACATGCAGCAACATATTTTGCTTTAGCACTACTTAATGCAACAAGATCTTGCTTTCTACTCATGATGAAATCATTGCAAATCCCAAACTTAAACATCCACTGATAGTGCTTCTTCCATCAGTCTCATTGCCACCCTAATCAGAATCAATAAAACATGTTGAACTTGTTTGCCATCATACTTCAGGCGATGATGTATAGTGCCATATCTCAAAATAAGCTACACAGCTATCCAATGGTCATGACGAGGCTCCAACTGAAATTGACAAGAACATGTATGGCAAAACATATATCAGGTCTCGTATTTACCAAGTATGTCAGAGAACCCACCAACTTACGATAGCTAGTAGGATCGACGAGACTAGAATCAGAGCTTCTCAACTTCTTGAGATAAGTGATCATGGGAGTAGTCATAGGATTGGAATCCAACATACAGAATCTCTGGAATATCGCAATTATATATTTACCTTGACCCAGATATATCTCTTCGAGTTTTTTCCAAACTTCCAAACCCAACTAATAGTGCATAAGTCCCAGATCTTTCATTTCGAATTCGACTGCCAACATTTTATTGTGTTCTTGTATTTTGCGCTTCCCACCTCTAATAAACAAATCATCCACATATAGTAGTATAATGACTGGTTCATTCTTCACAACCTTGATGTAGAGATTTGCATTTGCAGAGCTTTTGACAAACCCAATTCTTAAGAGATATGCTTCCATTCTTGCATACAATGACCTAGAAGCTTGCTTCAAGCCATATAAGGCTCACTTGAGTCTGCAAACATGTGTATCTCTGTCATTTATTTCAAAAAATTTTGATTGTTCAATGTATACTTCTTCATCAATTGTTCCATAGATAAATGTTGTTGTGACATCCATTTGATAGATATTCCATCCCATAGTAGCATCTAGCGAAACCAAAGATCCTATAGTAGTATACCTGGCAGAAGGAGCAAAGGTTTCTTCATAGTCTATGCCTTCCTTTTGTGAGAAACCCCTTGCAATGAATCTAGCTTTGTATTTGTCTATGCTTCCATCAATAGCATGTTTGATTTTGTAAATCCATTTTGAGGTGACAACTGACTTGTCACTTGGTCTAGGAATGATTTCCCAAACCCCATTCTTCACAATGGATTGATATTCTTCTTATATCTCCTTCTTCCATTCTTCTTGATGAGCAGCTTCTTCAAATGTAGTTGGTACAGCTTCTATCAATTTTGTCATATATGTTGCATATCCTAAATATCTCTTTGGTCTTTTGCTTTCTCTAGTAGCTCCATGTCCTTCAGCATTTTCAAGTGTGGCTTTTAACCAATTTGGCCTCTTCCTTATTTCAGGGAATAATTAAAAGTTGAATAGGCTCACTTGGGGCTTCTTCTTCTTCCTCTTGGTTTGTGTTGTCTTATCATGATGCTCTTCTTCTTCAAATAGTGGTATATCTTCGTCATCGGAATCAGTTGGAATATACTTGGATCTTTTGTAGGCATGATTTTCATCGAATATAACATCCCTACTCACTTCAATTTGTCTTCCTTCCTTGATACAGATTCTATATGCTTTTGAAGTAAGATTGTACCCAACAAAGGTCCCTTTTATGCTTGTAGAATCTAATTTCTTTCGCTTGTCTTTTGGAAATTAGATGTATGCGGGACACCCAAATATTAGAGATGGTCCACACATGGCTTCTTCCCTATGCTTCTTCCCGTGTCATATCATCAAGGATTTTGCGAGCACTTCTATTTTGTATATATATTGTTGTCATTATTTCTTCTCCCCATAGACACTTTGGTAGATCTTGATCAAATATCATAGTTCGAATACATTCTTCAGTTCTTCTATTTTTCCTTTTTGCAACTCCATTATGCTCGGGATTATAGGGAACAATGAGCTCCCTCTTAATGTCTGCTTCTTTACAATATGCAATTAGTTCTTTTGAAGTGTATTCCCCACCATTGTCAGCTCTCAAAGTCTTTTTCTTCCCGTTAAAGTCTCCACTTCAGATCTAAATTCCTTGAACTTTTCAAATACTTTGTCCTTTGTCTTGAGAAGGTAGAGCCATGTCTTTCTAGAATGATCATCAACGAAGGTCACATAATAAAGATGTCTTCCATGAGATTTGTTAGACATTGGCCCGCGCACATCAAAATGAATGAGGTCTAATATTTCCTTAGACCTTGTATCACTAGTTGTAAAAGGTTTCCTTGTATTCTTTCCCAAAGCACATCCCTTACATACTCCTTCACGATCTTCCTTGATGTTGAGGATGCCCTTTACCATTTGACTAAGAGAGGGTATTATCTTGTAATGAATATGCCCATATCTTCTATGCCATAGTTCTATAGGGTTCATCTCCATGTGAACTAGGGCTTGAGGAGATGGTGTTATAACTCTATATAGCCTTCCTTCACGAACTCCAATAACTTTTGCCTTTTCAATACTTGAATCTTTTCCCCAAACCAAAACTTTACCATCTACAAAAGCAACCCTATCTCTTTTATCTTCTAAACGAGAAATTGAAAGTAAATTCTTTTTCAAACCAGGGACATGGAGCATATTGTTGAGATGTAATTTTGCTCCGCTTTCCAATGACAATGATGTAGATCTAAGGCCATTGACTGCATAATTGTTATTGTCTCCTAACTCCACTACATGAGATGATGGTTCCTTTGATAGAGTATGAAGTTGTCCACTTTCTCCTGTCATATGTCTTGTTGCTCCCAGTGTTTTATAACCCGGCCGAGTCACAACCAACCCGGCCGAGTCATTCCGGGTCGATCGGTTGGTTGCTGACCCGGCCTTTGAAACGGAACGGTCGGTCGAGTCAGCAATGACCCGGCCGAGTCACTCAATGACTCGGTCGGGTCATTGCTGACTCGGCCGACCCGGCCGGGTCCGCTAAAAAACGGCCGGGTCACTGGAAACGAGTCGGCCGAGTCATTGAAAACGAGTCATTACCGAGTCGGCCGAGTCATTACCGAGTCGGCCGAGTCATTGTCCTTAATGTATTTTTTACAACGACCGAGTCATTGAAAACGAGTCGGCCGAGTCATTACCGAGTCGGAGTCGGAGTCGGAGTCATTGCTCGGCCAAGTCGGAGTCGGAGTCGGAGTCTTAAAACATTGGCTATAGCAGAGAAAGCCCACACGTGGGTTTATAGATGTAGGAGGGAGCAATCATGGTACATGAGTTACCCCAACCTTTTTTTCTACCCTTCTTCATATGCCTTTTTCCTTTTATTTATTTTTTATTTTATAACTACTTTGGGCTCCACGGAATGAAAGCATGATATGAATGATATAGTAGTGAATACCCCCTTAAGGTTGGAAAGTTTATCACCCACCAAGGGTTGGAACAATCATGGGTTCCTTAATGATGCAGGGGGCTCACATAGGGGCCCTAGGAACCAAGGTGATGGCCATGATAAGGGGTAGAGCTTATGTTTGGTTTTTGCCCACATGCTAAATTTTTATGTCCTGGCCATCTTTTGCATTTTATGGTACATTTCCTATTGTAAGTGGCCAAATTATGTTTTTAACTTTCTTTTTAGCTGCATCAACCTTCGGGGCAACATTCTAGGGCCGACCCAAAGTGTGCACAAGGGGAGAGGGAGGTTAACTCCTTGTGGACCCAATGGACAAATGTGGCCTTGGATGGGAAATATGTGAAAAGGGGTTATAATGAGCAGAGGGGAGTGATGTATGTGATGTCGAGAAGCAAGACCATGCAACCAAAATTGGGGTTTCCTATGTAATGCCACCCCTAAAGCTAGTAGCCAATAGAGGAGATCCCACAAGACTAAGATACAAGGTTAACCACCAAGTTGGACAAGGGGACAAGAGTACAAACCAAGCCCATTCTTTCTGCCGAATGCCCACACTAATCTATGCCCATAAGTGTACATGATAAGTAAGTAAAAATACCCAATTACATAATGAATTCCATACCTTCAGGGTTGGAAGGCCCACCTTCACACATATGATCATGACAGATGGGCGAGGGTGCATAATGGTTGGCTCAAGTGGTGGAGATGATGGCACATTGAGCTATTTGGTGGTTGCAAAGGGGTTGTTGGTTGTCGGTTGAAGACAATGTAGGAGAAAAATTCCACCTATGGGTGTCACCCATAGGTGGTAGGTAATAGTACCATCAGAGTTCAGAAATCATCAAAGTTTTTAAGCTCTTTCTTCTTATTCCCATTCTTCTTCTATATTGTACTCAGATTTCACAACCCCTGCAGGGATGTTGTAAAGTGATGCTCGCATTATAAAATAGAGTCATATAACAGGCCTAGGTAACTTGGGACAATGTCATCAAGTGAGTTCACTCTAAGGATATTTTTTACTTGGTTAATTATTGATACTTTTTAGCATTTAATAAATAGTTGAGTTTTTTCTCCCAAATATAACCCCAAACTCGGAGTGTGGCTTGATGGTGAGGCCTTGGGTGAGCCCTAGTGTCTAGAGTCATTATATATTACCATGCTAGATCACTCATAAAATTTTGTGGTATTTGATTAGTTCTAGGGGTCATTTTTTTAATTTTTAAAATTTCCAGCGTGACGGCTATTTTAATAAATTATGTATGTAAATTGTAATAAGTGATGTCTAGGGAAATTGTATGGGGTATGTGTGCTCAAAATTATACCTCTTCCCCTCAACTTTCTACTAAAACACACTTTGAGGGGTAGAAAAAAATTATAAACCCTCAAAACCCACTTTTCCTAAGTCTATGGGAAAATATGGCAATAAATTGAGCCAACAAATAAATAAATGGGAGAAAATAAATATCCACACATGACCAAATGATGTGGAAATGAGTTGGAAATGTTTCAAGAAGTTAAATTCAAGTTAGCAAGTGATGTGGACTCCACCTAGGCCCAAAATCAAGGAAATTGAATGCCTAGAGGAGAAGACAACAAGTTCCAAGGACAAATCCCATGATTTGAGGAAGTTAACTCAAGTTTCAAGGAGTTATCAAGAGTTGACCTGAGATATGGTTCGATTTCATGGAGATGGGGTGGAGAAGTGGTCTCCTACCACTCCACTCCTCTACACATGTGTCCTCCTTCATCTTCCATGAGTTCCTCTTCATGGATAGCGTGAGCCTTGTTGGGAAATTCAACTTGCCTTTAGGAAATTCGATTTGCATGAGAGATGTCCTTGGGATTGCCACCATTCCACCTTGGGATCATCTCCCATATCCTTATTTAAATAAGCCTCGGGCTCTCATTTGTATTCTAGATACGAGCTATTGTGCTTGCGGAAGCCTTGCTCCTTTGTGTAATTTCATTCATCAATGCAATAAAGACTTTGGGGTTTCACTTATGGGATGTTCTTCCTCCTTGAGTATGGTATGAATCTTTGATCATTGTTCTCATTTCTTTCTACTTGTGCTATCATACTATTTGCTTCTATATGCTTTTAGAAATATGTTGATGTAGAGCTACCTTGCATTAACATATGATTTAGGAATTTGCTCTTGACATAGAATGTTCTAGTTCATTTCAAATAAATCTCTAGAACTCTTTTATAATTGTTTATTGCTAAATATATAAGGAACTAATCATTGTTGAAGTTTTGTAGAAAGAAAATCATTATTGGATCAAGCTTCAGGCGTGAGGGGAAGTCTTAGGAGAGACCATCCCACTCTTGAGCGTGGCTCTTCGAGGAACTCTCGTTTGTTTGAATCTCATAGTCTCATCATTTAAGTTTTCTTGTAGGGACCTTAGCACTAGTTTGTAGACAAATTTAATCTATCCAAAATTATTTACTTCAAATACATTGTGCTTTCATTGATTTAATTTTGCTATTAAGAGCTTGATGATGGCTAAGAAAACAAAAGAGTTTTACTCATACTCTTTAGCTTAGTCTCTTGTAGAATAATTGTAATTATTTTCCTTATTTCTTTGTTTGTTGTCCACTAATATTTGATTGGTTTCGCAGCCCTTGTTTGAAGCATTTCCTAACTCTTTCTTGTGGCAGCTTGAGGGAGCAATTACTTGAGACATCTAACAAGTTGTTTACAGGAGCTTTGGCATAGAGTTGGACGCTTTATTTGTGCGGCTGAGAGCATTTGAGATACCCATCTTCTTGCAGGGCCGAGTTTCACTTGAGGGTGGCACTATTTTTTGACAAGGTTGTGGGCTAATGGAGGCATAGCCTCCTCCCTTTGTGCTGATTGTAGCCTTCATTATGACTTATTTGTTGATGCAAAGCAGTCCCTAACACTTTCAGATTTAGGAGGAATCCCTCTTGTAAACTTATGTTGCTAAGTTTGGTTTTTCTCATAGCATAGAGTTGGACGCTTTATTTGTGAGGCTGAGAGCATTTGAGATACCCATCTTCTTGCAGGGCCGAGTTTCACTTAAGGGCGGCACTATTTTTTGACAAGGTTGTGGGCTAATGGAGGCATAGCCTCCTCCCTTTGTGCTGATTGTAGCCTTCGTTGTGACTTATTTGTTGATGCAAAACAGTCCCTAACACTTTCAGATTTAGGAGGAATCCCTCCTGTAAGCTTATGTTGCTAAGTTTGGTTTTTCACAAGGAGGATATCTAACTCTTATAAGTGGAATCTTTGTAAAGAATCCCCTTGACTTCTTTGGAAGCCTTTGGGAGTCTCTTCTCTTGTAACAAATCACTAATAAAAGGCTAGTTTTTTCTTGAGGGAGCTTCAGAAATTCTCCCATGGTATCCCACCTCCACATTTAGGAGGAGGACTTGTTCTTGTGGGTGGATTAATTTCTCTAGTTTATTTTCTAATTCTCATGATTAGTTCATTTGCATTTTTCTTTTGCTAATCTAATCTATGCATGGTTAATCTCTAAGGCTTAACACAACACTCACATTTGCAAAGTTGAGCTTGTCTAGTTTGCTATTTTCATTTCTCAAGTTCTCGTATTGTGGAATTCATTGTTACTTTAGCTACAACACTTGCAACATTTATTTTAAGCAACTCATTTTATACATACAAGCAAGTGATTAACGTTTTTGGCAAGCTTTGATTTGTTCACTAATCCATCTTCTTTACTTTACTTGGTGAATTGTTTCATAAGTTATTTGGGTACATGCTTCATCATTTTTGTCAACTTATGCTTTACATGTCATTTTGATTATTGTTGATATTTCTTGAAGCATTGTATTGTCATCATTTACTTGAAGCATTTTACTTTGAGCAACTTACTTGTCTAATTTCACTTAGCTCATTTACTTGCAAGCAATTTGTGAAGTACATGATTTTATGCAATTTTTATTTCAAAGCTTGCGAAGTTACATTGAGCTAGTTTCACTATACTTTCTTCCTTTGAAGTTGTTGGTACAATTTATCTTGAGCATTATCTCATTTCACTTATTTGGAAGTATTGCTATCAACACTTTTCTTTGGAGGCAATAGCACTCAATCACTTCATGTAGGCATTCTAGCATTAGTTTGCATCTCTAAAATTCACCTCCAAGCATACATTTGGTTGTATAGACATCATAGGACAAAATTTTTCTGTTTTTTCTTCCATTTGGTACGGAGTAAGGTTCCAACCATGTTACCCTACATTTATGAAAGTGGCTTTTTCCCCTTGTAGGAACGAAGGCACGTGGGATTTGTAAGGATTAGGGGAAGGATATCGTTAACGACGGACTAAGTGCCTCCTCAACCCCTCTTCCTTGCAAGTCACCACAATCTTTACCGTTTGGTAAGAATTTGAAAGGGGAATTTCTCACATTAGATTAGGCATCTAAAATTAACCAAGATAATTGCACTTCACATAATTAGTTTGCATATCATTCTAATCAATTTGTCTTATGAGCATTTTCAATTTTACTTGCAATATGGTTATCTAACTCTTTGTACTTGTCATTTTGAGAATTGTTGGCTCTTTGATATCATTACCTATTACAAGTGCAAGTTTTATTTTTTGCAAGTCATATTTCCTATTGCTCATATTTCATAGCTTGATCTAACATTGGTTTTGCAGGATTACATGTCATTGCAATTTGAATTTCTATTTCCATTGAGCAAGTACTTGTTATTTACTTTGAGCAATTATTTGTTTAAGCATTGGTCTACACTCTTTATCCTTTGAATGTATCATTGAATATTTCTCATACATTTACATGCTTGTTTATATCTTGAAATCAAGTTATCTTTGATAAGTATTTCCATTAACCTTACTCTCCTAGAACCTCAAATTTCACTAATCATTTCCTAGGGACCACCCCCCGAAGTCAACTAGGAGAGAGTTTTAACGGAGAGAGTTGGGATTAGGTGACAAACCCTTCTTTGAGTTTGCCACCAAGATCACACCTTGTGGGGTTAAGGATTTTTCCCACAGTAACCAAGGTGTGCAAGCGAGGCAGCGACAGGATACATATTGAAATGAGTACAACAACGATTATGAAGACCAAAACTAGTTACATTTTCAACACTCCCTCTTAACTAGGGAGGTATTCATACTTGTACAACCAGTACAACATCATTCTCAAATTGATGGGTTCTCATAAGAAGATTCAGATTGATAAGCCATACTGTAAGCATCATTATTATGACCCGCACTGTCTCTGAGGCATAACTAGACAAGCTCTTATTTCAATTAAGAGCATTATGCTGGGATGCTTTATATGTGATACCGCACTACCTCTTCAAGGCACATACCCCACTAGAAGTTCACAAGGCATGTCCCTTTAGGGATATTCTTATCTTGGATCTCCAATCCTGAGTCCTCAAAGAATATTGGTCCTCTTCAATCACTCTTCTCTTGAACGCATGTCTCATTCTCAAAGAGAGTTGGTACCTTTCCTTTCTTGGATGTTATACCCTCAAGGAAACCACAAATTCTTATCCAATCCTCCGACATTCTATCTTCATCACCTGAAGAGGAGAATGCACATGTCATGTCCAACATCACTCCCTCTCAACTAGAGAGGACATCCCTATTCTCCCTTTTGATTAGAGAATAGATCTTTGCTCTTGTTTCAAGGAGACTCTTTTGCTCCCTCTCAAAACAAGAGGAGATTTCTAACTTCCTTCCAATTTGGGAAGTCAACACCACAAGCCCTATAGCTTGTCTTTATGAGAGTATCAGCTCCTTGTTTTTCATAGCTACCTGACTCCCTCTTTCCTTCGCATCCCTTGCATCGAGCTTGCTTCTTTTCAAGGTATCATGGAGCCATATTCTCTTCTTTAATCTTGTGACAAGATCTAGGTCTTGCTCTTGCTCATCACTTTCATCTTCGAAAACATAGATGTTAAGCCTTTCTGATCTTTGGATTGATCATGGTTTCCTCATGAAAGTGATTTTCCTAATTGACCATTAGGGTATCTTCTTGTACTGCAACCTTCCAAGATGAACATATCTTGACTTCATAGTTGCCTGGTAACAAATATTGATCTTCCCTCAATACTCTTTTATCCATACAGTTGAACCTACCTCAACCGTCATCATGTATTCCTACAACACCCTGTTCCGGGTAGCAAAAATAATATGTTAACCAGATAACCAACAATTAAAATCAGACTTACCTCATCATGATGACCTTCTCGAACCATTAACATCCTCATCGACCATCTCCACTTAAAACTTCCTTGATGCATCAGAGTGCCAAATGATCGAACCCAATTACCAAGTTACAACTCTTCTTCTAGATATTATACTAGATGTTAATCATTATTATATATTCTAGAGAAATACTTAAATTCTTTATATATCTTAAAGTAATTCAACTCCTATTCTTTTCAAGCATCATATATCCATATACTTAAGTATATTTTATGACCAACTTTCTTTTCTCAAGATTCAATACATATGAATCTTATCCAAAGTTTACTTTCAACATGCATTCTTATGCTTTCATCCAATCATCTAGCTATATGCCCTAAAGTGAGCCTGCAACCTGACCCATTGCATTCCTTCATCCCTTTAACAATATTGCTTCCACATTAGATGGAATGTATGCTACCCTCGTCATGATCTTTTTTCCAAGGATCTTCCAAAATGATGATCCTTCCAGGATCATAATGATCCACTTAGGCAATATGACAACCTCTAACATAATATCAGATAATGCTTGGATGAACATAATGCAAAAAATGGTCTATTTATCTAACTAGATGATTTCTACAAAGCAACTTACTCATGCAAAATCTAAATATGCTACCATCATATGCTTCTCTCTATGATGTTATATTTAAAAAATCCTTCCAATGTATTCTATTCTAAAGGAAAGACTATTCTAATAAAGGACCTGACAAACAAAGTGCCTCCTTCAATAGTAAAGATCCTTTGCTTCTTCCTTCTTCAGCTTCTTCTTAGGTTCTCCTACTACCTCAGCTACATGAGCTTAGCTTCTTTCCTTTCTCTTGTTGTTTTGTTGGCTTGGGCAGTCCCCTTCTTCAGCTTCTTGACTTGGGCTAGAAAGGCTTGAGATTGCTCATCTGATCCAATGTTATCTTTTACCTTGATCCTTGATTATTCCAGTATGCATTGAGCCTACAACTCATCAAAAGGAGTTGAATCTTTCTTGGAGTATATGCTTGTTGCAAAGTTGCTCTATTCCAGTGGCAATGCATTTAGTACACAAATGGTTACTTCTGAATCATAAATTGATTCCCCAAGTCCTTGCAGATGGTCTCTTAGCTGAGAGACTTTCATGAGAAAGGATGCCATATCCTCATCCTTTGATTTCTTCATTCTATATAAATTATTCGCAAAAACATCTTTTGCCCTAATGTGCTTACATAGTACAAGTTCACTAGCTTGTTATACATGGCCTTGGAAGTTTTCAAGTTTGCAACAAATGGAATAAGAGTCTTTAATGGATTGAACTATGATCCTTTATGCCCTTACTTCCCCTTTCTTGTACTTTGCTAGTTCTTGTGTCTTGTCTTTGCTCGATTCAATAGTTTCCCCAGTAACATACTCCATTACTTCTTATTCTGTGAGAATCTGGTCAATCCTTTCTTCCATGCTAGATAATTTGATGCTCTAACAAGCTTATTTCTCTCCTTGCAGAAAGAACCCATATGACTTGTTGATTCAGGCATGATGTAATAATATGATACTTACTTGATAACTTGATGATGTCTCCAAACTTCTTGATGCCTTCAATATCTTTGAAGAGACTTCCTTGAAAGATGTTCCCTAGGATTCCTCCAACAACAACTTTCAATAGTGACGAATGATAACAAGATTCTTGATGCTTTCTTCTTGATGCTTTCTTCAAAGATTCCTTCCAAATAGATCTTATTTCAACCTTCTTGTAATCTTCCTTTGATGTAGTCTTGATCTTGTTTAGTGTAGAAACCCTCCTTCTAGATCAATAGGTCTTCTACCAATGAGTCTTCAACTAGATTCCTTCAAGAGACAACCCTTCTTCAAATTTTCTTCCTCAAGCTTTCCTTGAGAGTTTCCTTTTCCCTTTCACTTGACAAGGAATTCCTTCTAGTGTCCTTCCAGCGGCCTTTCTTGTTCACCTTTGCTCTAATACCATGTTGGAAAATGTACAATGGCAGCTATTAATTCTTATTTTCCTTAAACTTAATATTTGCTTGTGAACTTGATAGTCTTCTTTATGTTCTTTAGTTAGATCATTTCATCAAACAAATATCAAGAACAAAACAACAATAACGAAGGACACACAAATTAGGCTCTCAGCCAGGGAAAAACCTAGAAAACTCTTCTCTTTTTATAGAATCTGCTTCAATTGAGACAGAAAGACCCAAACCTTAGACCAAGTCCTTCTCCAACTATCAGGTCAGCCCTCCTTCTAGTCCTTCCTTTATTCTAGAATCTGCACCAATCAGCTACAAATCGCAACTTCGACCTGCCAGCTTCATTACTGCAACTCATTCGGCAATTTCAGCCTTGCAACTTCTACAGAAACCCTAAATCACCTTCCTCCTGAGACCTTCCTAGAGCAAGACAGCTTCTCCCAAGGACAACGAGGTCAAGGTAGGTATTCTTTCTTCCAGCTACAAGATACTGCACTTTGTCCTATTGCAACTCAGACCTACAACTTCGGCCTCTTCCATCAACACTAGAAACCCTAGAAATTCGCATATGTGAGAAAGATAGAGCCCAAAAACAAGATTTTTCATCCTTCTTTATTTTCCTTGGCCCTCACTTGTGTTTTTCTTTCTTCCCAACTACAAATCGAATTCTTCCTTGAGAGATTGACCTTCTTGAGTGAGTGAGTCGTAAATGAGGTCGAACTACTCCTTTATATAGCCTTTCTAGGGGGTCAAATTTCCTCCTTTAGGTCGACTTGTAACTATTAGGGCCGACTTGTACTTTTGGAGTTTCCAAGACTCTGTAGACGCAAAAATCATTCTTTTTACAATTACATTTTTCCCGGAAGAGTCTTATGAACATGATGTTGACTCCTTTTCACTCATGACAGTAAATCTTAAGACCTAACAAACCCTAGAAGCATGAAGAACATCCTTTTACCTAGAATACCATCAATAAAGAGCATGAACACCCCTTCCCACAACTTGGCAATTTCTTGGATCATGTTGCAATTTTATCATGAATTTTACGATATTATCACAATTTTTTCAACTAGAAAAAAAATCGTTGATTTTTTCTTGGAGATAAAATTAGCATAGGGTAAAAATCACCACATGATTTTTTCTCAATGTTCATAACATTACTTGGAGTTCACCAACTTAATCTCCAAATGAAAGATATGAAGCTACAAGGACTTAAGAGATTAATTTCACCACTAAGTGTATTAGATAAACTTGTAGAAGCAATCTAGAAATGAAATAGAGGCTAGGTATGAGTAAGAGTATGTTGAACTTATGCTTATACCGAGATGGGAGGTGAATCAGTATAAGATACTTTTTTATTTTAAATGAGCATTCATCAATAATTCATTAACTTCAAAATATTAAATGCATGAAAAAACAAATCACAGTACACAGAGTTTGATGTGGAAACCCTTGTAGGAGAAAACCACAACAGTTTATCTTTATAAATGTCTATAGGAAACAACCTATTGTTGCAAATCGTGTAGGCACCAAGCTACTAGAGACACCAATATCCTTGGCTACACACCAAATTAGCAAGACCTATAAGGGCACCAACCTAAGGTCTTCATACACATAGTACTTTTGACTTCACCTATGTGCTTCATAATTCATGTATTTCACAACATCACCATTCCCTTAACTTTCATGCCTGTGACTCTCCTTGCTTCATACCCTAGACATGGCTTCAAACTCTAGTAGATTTAGCTTTCATGCCCTAGAAAACCCCATATAGTATCATTCCCTAAAATATAATCCTATATTAGTGCACTTCACGACATCACAATCCCAAAACAACACACTTCATAGCATCACAAACCTTAGCCCTTCATAGCATAGCTTTAAACCCCAAGAATACTCCTTAGCTCCTCTTGCACACTGCAGGTCTCTTTTGCACACTTGTACTAGATTTTCTTGCTTGGATACACTTCAAATGTGTTCATCTATCCTTTACTTATAGTGTTTTTGTGTTCATTTATGGGGCTTGTTAACCACCAAAATGGGTAATCTCATAGGAAGAAACTTTCTCCTACATTGGATAGCCAACCAGTTAGCGACCCTTGATATTCACTTCTCAATGATGATATGCCATGTGCCTCCGCCCCGCATCAGCCAATATACCTCTTGCCATCTGGCATTTCCTCTTGGATGACGGTGAGGTACTATTCAAAAGGTATTTTGATCATTTTGGATTCAGGTGCTTATACTTATTTGTTTTGGGTGTTTAGTATGGATAAACATGTAATCTGAAAGATTGTCCAATCTCGAATATAAATTTGTTCTCTCACCTTACCAGGGGGTTAATATTTAGCCCTAGTCCAGTGGGACCTTACCTTGAGCCCTTAAGGTTATAGGAGGGGCACTACTTGGAAAACCTGGATTGAAATAGCATGTTCAATATTTCCCTACACCATACTTGATACTTTCCCACATTACAAACCCCTATATACCACCTCCATTCTTTCGGTCTAACTTGTCCTTGCTTCATTGGGATTTGGTACCCTCATGTCTATACTCATTGAGTAGGGTCGGAAAACTATTTCCCTAGAGATTGATGCAGCTAAAATAATGAAAAATCATATCATGGCCACGACAAAAGAAAAAGAAGAAAATCAAAATGCAAAAGATGATCGGGACATAAGTTAGCAAGTAGGAAAAACCCTAGCTTGAGCTCTACCCTCCTCATTAGCCATCACTCAGTTCTTAAGCACTTGATGCTCCATTTCATCAAAAGGAACCCTTGCATATACCAACCTTGCTGAGCAGTTAACAGCCTCATCTTAAGGGGTAAAATCAACTACTAAATCATGAAGAGCAAGATCTAACCCTTGAGATATGCACCCAAGATAAAAAGCATTATCATGACAAAGTAAAAGGCACACTAAGGGGGTGGAAAAAATCAACGAGCAGGGTAACTCATGCCTCCATGATTCCTCCCTCATTACATTCATACACTCAAGATGTGGATTCCCCATCAACAAGTCCTCTTAACCATGGCACCTGGCCATGAAGCCTTTTACCCTCCATTGCCATACATTTACACTAACACCTATTGATTGAGGGGTTAAACTTGGAAATTCCACTTCCCCTTGAGCATTGGAAGCACCTAATAAGGTTGAACATTAGCCACCTCTATCAAGGTAGGGAACACCTTTACGAGACTTGCCCTAGTTAGATATCGGAAATTAATCCAAATTTAAAGTATTACTATGCCCTTAACATCCAATTTTGGTCCACATAGATGATCATATGATCTTAGTCTCTAATGGATGGTTGCTTTCACTTGAGTTCATGTTAGTTTTATTAGGTGGTCCACGACAACCTAGGCCTTGAGGGCACCCACTTCAAAGGTACCCAGGCCTTTTAAGGAGATAAATGACTTAGTAGATGCAAAGTTGAGAGCATTGGGCCTCATGATGATTTGAGAAGATGTTACATGCTCTAGAGCACCCTTAGGAACTAGGACGTTCGTCTACTTTGATGCATAGAGGATTCTTGATGATAGCACTACTGGACCCAGCATGCCCCCAAGTTGGCCTTGACACTACATGATGAGTAGGCCATGATTCAAACCCTAGATGAGGATGGTCTTCCATGAGAGACTAGGGAGGGCTTGTTGCACTTGATGGAGCCCTAATGTTGGAGAGAGGAGGCCATGTTTTGACCGATGGGGACCCATGGAGATGAGATGGTGGCACCGTAGTTAGATTTTGGGACCCCAGAGAATGACTTGAGATGGATTTGAGGGAAAATACTCAAATTTTGGATGATCCTAGCACTCGGACACTTTTTCATCTTGCATCACAACTTGGCATGGCATTTGCAGCTGAAAATCGGCATGATGTCAACGTTTATGAGGCTTCGGCTCACATGTGTGGGCATTTATAGCTTGCTTTAACATTAATCTAGTTGGTTGGCTTGTAACCCAAGGTTTATTTCATGTCAAACTTGTTACAATTCATCGAGGCAGACCTCATTTATATGAAGTGACCTCTATTTATATGAATTCATCGAGGCAAACCTCATACAAATAGAGGTCACTTCATTTTTATTTCTCATGATCACTTGTGGAACATTTTAGCCTAGCTGAATGTCTCTTGTATTATTGGGGAGATGTGATCTATTTTTATTTTGGAGACTAGCTCCTATAGTGGAGAGATCTTTTTGGGATGATAAAGGATTTGTTCATGCATTTCTTCTAAGTACTCTTATTGTTGAATATCTTTTGAATATTTATTGCATGGAATGGTTGTTGACAGGGTTTCTATGTGCTAGTTTTATTGAATATCTTTTTATGGAATGTTGGCAAAGTATTGCATGTATTAACTAATAGAATGTATAGCAATCCCTTGAATGAATCTTCATGTTAATTTCTCCTCATGATTTTATCCGCTGGTAAAGTGATAGTTAGGGTTTTTCTTGTCCTTACCATAGTTTTCAAAACCGGTTGGTCTGAACCGGAAACCGGTCAAACCGGCCAGTTCATTAGCCCTGGCCAAAAAACCAGTTTTATGAGCGGCGCACCAGTTTTTTGGTCTAACCGGCCATAAACCGGTTGGTTTATGAAAGAACTGGACAGTTTACCCATAAATTGGTTGGCTCCTTCATAAACCGGTCGATTTATTGCCAGGCCAACTACAGACTGTGAAAATTCGGAAACCCGAATCCTATTGCAGCAACTGGAAATAATTCTCCTAATTGTTAAATTAATTCTAACAATTTATTTACTATGAGCTACAACAAATATTGAATCAATCACACTGCAACCTACACAAATAAACTGCAAAAGAAATACTAGCACACATACATAAAATGACAGTTATTTTTGGACCAATGTCCCCGGAAAAACCAAACTCAGGAAAATTGGTGCAGCAATTGAGGTTTTTAATATTAAGCAGCAGTGAAATAATCTGAGTACCACTACATGATGAAACTAGCAATCCTACAGATAAATACTGGCAAGAAAAACTCTAGTGAGGAGAAATTCCTCACTCCACGGGCAAAATCCTGACACTGACCTCAGCTCAAATCGAGTCATCCAAATTGCCTTTGCGCAGTCACTGCATCACCCTAGCACAGTTGTTGTTGCTCTCAGCTTGGAATAGCTTCTCCTCAATCTGTTTGACCAGCTGCTGTCTGGGAAAACGCCCCTCGTGACCTCTGGAACCTCTACCCAGATTCTGGCACCGAAATTCTGCTTCTCCCTAGCAATTCGACTTTGCCTCTAAAGGCTATTGCGTTGCTCTACATCAACCTCACTGTGGCTTCTCTACCTCTTTGCAAATGCACTCACTAGAACTGGATTCCTTCCTCCTGCTTCACTGACCCTACCCCTCTCTCACTGATTCGATTCTCTGGCTCTCTCTCCGGCAACTGACTATTGCTACTCAGGAAATTGATCTACTCATGAAATCTAACTATTGAAGTGATTTCTCCAAACCCCATCGACTTCTTCTTATAATCCTATGTTGAGACTTCAACGGCCAAGATTAGATCTTAATCGATGGCTAGGATTAACTTGAAGTCGAACCGTGTGAGTTTTTAGAACATTCACACCATAACTTAATTAATTCTGATAAATTAGTCATATTCCCTAACTTTAGACTTAGGAGATATTTAAAAACTGATTAATAATCTAATTAAGCCATTTCTAGGTGGAATTTCCAGAAACAATTTCTGGGTTTTAGGATCTCATGTATTCTAGCCTCTCCACAAAATTTCGTGGCTAGAACACATCTGATGCTAGAAAAACTAACATTCCCTCTTAGCGAGTAATGTGTTCCAATGTTGTTGCCCCCTATAGTACCACCTTGTCTCTGCATCATCTCCTGCCACACTGCTAATGTCTGGATGATTTTTCCCACCAACTACTGCACAATTTTGATATGTGTTGCATCTATGTTGTTGCTGACACTGAAAAATTGTTGCCAACATTGTATCTGCATTGTAACTCTCTCTCCATCTGTTGCTAATGCAACTGCAGTATCTGGAACTGAAAATCATCCTAAATACTGAATCAACTGTGATCAGTATGATACATCTGTCACCCAAGTCTTTGACTGTTGCTAGTATCCGCGTTGTCACTAAAGCATTTGCGCTTCTCCTGATTCTGTACTGCTGCCAACTCTGCATTTCGTTGCCCAGTATCTGACTGCCACTAGACTCTGCATCTGTCACTCTGGCATATGATTGCATCTACTGCCACTGATCCATCCTGCTACAAAATATTATGGGCCTTGTAGCAAGGTATTGATTCAAGAGGTGGACCTCCTCAAGAATCCTGACCATTTGTACCACTCTGAGGCTACAAAACCAACTCACCCCATTTGACTCCTACGGGTATGTCAAGAAACATGGCAAAGTCTTCCTCCAGCCTGGAGGAAAGCCTATCAATCTTTGTTAATGTTGCCTATTGGTCCTACTTCTCCTCCTTGTCCTTCTTTTTGAGAGGACATCGGGTGCTGTAGTGACCAAGCTCACCACATCTGAAGCACTTGACCTTTGATAGGTCCTTCTTTCTCTGCTCCCCCTGTCCCTGACTAGGACCCTTTGATGAGAGTACCACATTCCCCTTCTCCTTCACCTGCTTCAATCCGTTGTTGCTGCCATTGATGGAGCTCTTCACTAGAGCTTGCCTCAACTCCTATTGCAAATCGGCTCACATTTTGTCCCAACTTGCCAAGCTTTCTCTGCCCAAGATACTTTGGACAAATACCTGCCACTCCTCTAAGACACTGTTGAGTGCCAATCATACTATCTCTGTGGGTTGAGGCACTACCCCAATAGCTGACAACTAATCCCGAATCTCCTGAATCTTGGCGAGGAAGGGGTCTATGCTTTCCCCTTTCTGCATCCTAGTGCATCTCAGCTTCTCCTCCAAATACATCTCCTACTACTCAGAAGTGCCCTGGTATGGCGTGGAAAGTGTATCCCACATCTCTTTGGTCGTTCCCTTGGCCGCTATTTGTGATACAACGTGATCCCAGACACCATCTAGGATCAATCTCTTCGCCCTCGCCATCTCCTTTAGATATTCCTTCAGCTGATCTGCATCCGTGGGGGTATCTACCACTGCATTAATATATGGCTTCAGGCTATATTCATCTAGAAGGAAGGACATCATTGCCTTCTAGACGACATAGTTGTAAGCATCGTCCAATCTGTCTTGATCTCGAAGTCCAGCAATGGCCATCTCAGAATGATGTTGAAAATATCCTCTTCCCTTCTACTCAGCTGCTGCTGAGCTATTCGCACTCCCTTCTGGAGTGAGAAAAATTGCTCACAACGAGTGCTGATTTGCAAGGGAATTTGAACTTCTTGAGACTAGAAGTTCCCTAACGAAAATTTTCCCTCTCAGTATCTGCTCTTCTTCCTCCCGACGCTAGTTCTACTCTAGCAACTGCTGCAAAAATAATGCGTCTAACTAGAGATCTGCTCTGCGAAAAATACCACCTACTCCCTCTACCTCTGTAAACCCTCAATCTGGAGAGATCGAATTTTTTTGTCCCTCTCAGAAAAATCGATTTCTCCTCAAGAATTCAACCTCTTGGCCAAGGTGACTACACTGCCTCTAGGGTCTCGAACTGTTGCTCCTCAATGAAGAGAGAAACTCCCTCTTCCTTCTCTACTGAGCTCTCCAGCTGATCATTTGTGCTCTGATACCATGTGAAAATTCAGAAACCTGTATCCTATTGTAGCAACTGGAAATAATTCTCCTAATTGTTAAATTAATTCTAACAATTTATTTACTGTGAGCTACAACAAATACTGAATCAATCACACTGCAACCTACACAAATAACTACAGAAGAAATACTAGCACACACCCATAAAATGACAGTGATTTTTGGACCAATGTCCCTAAAAAACCCAACTTGAGAAAACCGGTGCAGCAGCTGAGGGTTTTAATATTAAATAGCAGTGAAATAATTTGAGTACAACTAGATATCGAAACTGGCAATCCTACAGAGAAATACTGGCAAGAGAATCTAATGAGGAGAAATTCCTCACTCCACAGGCAAATCCTGACACTGACCTCAGCTCAAATTGAGCCGTCCAAACTGCCTCTTCGCAGTCACTACGTCACCCTAGCGCAATTGTTTCTTCTCTCAGCTTGGAACAACTTCTCCTCGGGTTGTTTGACCAGATGTAGTCTGGGAAAATGTTTCTCTTGGCCTCTGGAACCTCTGCCCAGCTTCTGGCACCGAAATTCTGCTTCTCCCCAGCAATATGACTTTGCCTCTAGAGGCTACTGCGTTGCTCTGCGTCAGCCTCACTGTGGCTTCTCTGTCTCTCTGCAAATGCACTCACCGAAACTGGATTCCTTCCTCCGGCTTCATTGTCCCTACCCCTATCTTACTAATTCGATTTCTCTAGCTCTCTCTTCGGCAACTCACTGTTGCTACTCAAGAAATCGATCTTCTCATGAAATCGAACTGTTGAAGTGATTTCTCCAATCCCCATCGACTTATTCTTATAATCCTCTATTGAGACTTCACCAAGATTAGATCTTAATCGATGGCTAGGATTAACTTGAAGTCGATCCGTGTGAGTTTCTAGAACATTCACACCATAGCTTAATTAATTCTGATTATTTAGTCATATTCCCTAAGTTTAGATTTAGGAGATATTTAAAAACTGACTAATAATCTAATTAAGTCATTTATAGGTGGAATTTCAAGAAATGATTTCTAAGTTTTGGAGACCTCTTGTATTCTAACCTCTCCACAAAATTTTATGGCTAGAACACTTCTGATGCTACAAAAACTAGCACGGACCCCACAAAAAGGAGTTTTGTGAGTTTTTATGCCATTTTGAGGGTAATTTGGGGTTGTTTCCCTCCAAAAACAACCCCTCTAAGAAAAGCATGCTTCCCCTCTCATTTGTCTCACACATGTCAACCCTAACAACACTAGCAATCAATGGTAATGTAAAATTCTTAAAGTAAAAGTGTCATTTCCTTTATTTTTCATTTTCATCATTTTACTTCAATTTTTAACATTGCCATGAAATGACTCAGGGTGTTTGAGAGTGGTTTCGACCTCATTGGATTTCATATGGAGAAACTAGAATTTTAGAGTTCACTCAAAATTCAGCAGACTTAATCCTTTTCAAGATTTCATGGTTTGGGGGTTTGTAATGTTTCCATTTGATTCTATCATGCATGAGAGTATGAGATTGGAATTTGATCAAGAGCATGAAGCCCTTTAAGAACCTTGATGTTGGTGGCATTGATTTTTGAACTTTGTTGATGTTGGTGGTATTGATTGTTGAACTCCTCTACAAGAATGTACCATTCACTCAAAGGAAAATAATTGATTAGGGATGGTAAGCTTTTTCTACCACATTATAAGGTTGAGGAGACGAACCCTTCACTCAAACCAAAATCACTAGTTAGGCATGTTAAACTTTTTCAACTTCTATCATATTATAAGGTTGAGCAATCCAAGTGTGAAGACTTTGAGCGAGATGATGTTTATGTATCTTTTGTTGATGATCCCATATTTAGTAGCACTGAATCAATGATGAGTTCCATGAGTGATCATGTTGATCAATGATTTGTAGTTTTGATGTCTATTTCTACTTCTACTACTACCACTACTGCTAAGGTTTCAGAGGAGTTTTAGGAGTCCTCAATCACTCAGGCAGATTATTTATGTAGTTCATGTTGATGATCCCTTGTCTAGTAGTGGTGATGAGTTTGATCGTGATGAGGAGTGATCATGTTGATCATTGATATGTAGACTTGTAGAGGGCCAATGACCCCATAGCTTATAACGTTGTTTTTGGACTCTAGAGGCCATTTAGAGCCTCATTGATTACGTATTGTATTGTATGTATTGCACTCGGTGCCAATTTGATATATTCACCTCTACCTGGTATATAAATGAGCAAAAATTGCATATTTTATCTCTATTGGTTTGGAATCACGGTTTTAAATCTTAAAAATAGTTTTTCTCATTAAAAACCAATTATTTCATGTATTTTTTTGAAGTTTGGTTCATTGAGATCTGACCAGTCTCAATTTGACCGGTTCTGATTTGAAACCTGGTTTGGTAAGTGGACCGGTCCGATCACCGCTTCCGGTTTTTAAAACTATGGCCTGTTGACTACTGGAGTAGCACCTGATGATTATGTGAAGACTCCATGCCCAAGGATGATCCAGAGGACACTTGT